>ML818919.1:264658-275414 GCA_009831015.1 Picea engelmannii | reverse complement strand
TTAATACACAATAATTGTTATTGGGTCACAATGATCATTTGGTTGGTGTATCTCCTTTTGACAGAATGATTATATGGATTACTTGATCGATGTTATGAATAATACCCGCTCTCATTTCCCCACCATTATTTTGGTTTTCGCTAATTACAACCCCATCACCTTCCCACATTCATTTTTCAGTCCATGTTCTAAAATTGATTACGGTCAAGAAAAATTCCGTGTTGAAACAGTTGGCAGTAACAGTGTCTTGGTTGAACTACAATGATGTTTTTTTTTTTTTTATTTACATTTGATTGTTGTTGTCTTTGAGAAATAATCGTATTCCCCACCTGCCTCATCATATCATGTTTCGCTCAATACAAACCCCTCACATATCCCAAGACCCTTTATTCACCCCCTGATCACTGATAAACAATAAAACAATTTGTATGGATTGGATTGCATGAGTATGATACATTGTTGAGCCAAATCTATTTCGTTTTTTTTAGAGTTGTCATGTATGGTTATTTAAAAGACTATTTTCTAATCAATCATGCATGCATGAATGAGTTTTTTCAGTCGAGGTATCCATGGCCAAGGAAACAGAGGGAAAGGTAATTGGAACAGAGGCCCAATAAGGTCAAGGTTCTCCATACATTTTGATGCTGACTCACAAGAGCTTGGATAGTTGTTTCAAGCTCAATTTTTCAATTGGATTGGGCAGGGAGTAGTCCAACCGAGGCCTAAAAGGGATCCTTTCCAAGTTTCGCAAGCCCCTGGTATCCTTGTGCCTACTCACATCTCATTGCAACCCGAGGTTTCTGAAAATGTTGGATGGCAAGAGATTGTCCAACTGACAGTCTCCCAACATCGTGGCTAGCCCAATTTGTCCTTGCCTGGTCCTCCGCATAACAACCAGATTGTCCAAGCTGCCCCTGACCACTCACTAGTGCAATCCTCCCATGCTAGTAAGAGATTGAAAAATGAGGCCCACCATGCCCTTGACAAAGGAAAAGCCATTGTTGCCCCTTCCTCACCCTCCAATGGCTCTGACAAATCGGTGTCTTCCTGGATGCATTTGAGGGATGATTGTTCCCACGTGATCAACGAGATTAGGCCTAAAGGCTCGGTCCAGCAAAAGGCAAATTCAGGAAAATCAAAAGGTAACAACAATAATCAAGGAAAGATTGCATAATAGAGTGGGAATTATGGATTTTAAGTTTTTATTTTTATCTATTGTTTATGACAATTGACTTTAGGAAACTTTGGACAACATGTTTTATGTTTGGTTACATGAGTAATATTTTTTGAAAATAATTTCAAATATCATGAGCTAAATTGTCAAATGGGAATATGTGATGGGAGACACAAGGAGGTGTGTTTTGCTTAACCAAATAGTTATGTTATGATTGTTATGAGCAAAAGGGAGTCACAAGGGGTCCCACCTACTAGTTATTATTTATTTATAACCCTTATTATGATTATTACTTTTCCCCTAACTAAAGTTGGTTGAGTCTTTTAATTAACTTAACTAATGAGTTGGTTCAACTACCTCAACCAATTCTAAATTTCTTAAAGGCAAAAGGAAAGGGAGGAACAAAGGAGGATAGAAGAAGAAGCATACTAAGGTTTGCTCTTTGAGTTTATGTTGAGATAGTTCAATTTTCATTCATTTATTTATTCATCACAAGCATAATTCTATTTTATGATAGTAGGGTAATATTGTAGACAACAATATTCAGGGCTGAATTACATCATTCAGACACTTGTTTTTCAGAGGTGTTGATCTATCTTTGATAGTTTGTGTAGACTTGTCTGTTTGTGAATTAGTTTTCATGACTGACAAAGGCTATTGTGAAGAGTCGAGTGGGCAAAAATCTGTGGCAAGCTGATCCATCTTTTAGAGTTCAGTTTTGGTTTTCTGTCAGAGGTCCTTTTGTATGTTCCATCGGGGATGTCTAAGTTTGACTTTGGTCCAAAATTTCTGCATGAGATTTTGTAAAGAAATGACTCTTTGGTGAATTTGAATGGAATAAAGGATTGCTTTATGTCTCATATGTCTTGATTATCATCTTGGTGACTTTACTTCTATCTTCACATTTATTTCAGCAACTTATATATTCAGAAAATTGCATAAAAAGTAAATTTCCAGCAATATTTTTATTGATAAAAGACTAGCCTAAGCTCTCGTAATTAATACTTGTGAGTTAGGATGTTATTTTTGTTGGATACAAACATATGGTGATATTTCCGTCTACTTTTCTTTAGCCAAGCAATGTATGAAAATGCTTGAGTAAGATCATTTCATATCTTTTCCTCAACACAGCTGAAATTGAAGCATTGGGTTAGGCTCGGTACTTACTCGATAATCCATCATTGAGATGCCGATTTCCTTCTATGGAGCCTCTTATTTTTGTTCGCTCGACCCTATCTCATCCTTTGGACTATCCACTCGAGTCTCTGGTGCATCGAGTAGCTTAGTGTCTAAGACACTTTTAACCTCTTGTTCATTTTGTGGAAGGCCTCAAATTTGAGCGTCGGGAGCTGGGGAAGATGCCTTCTTTGGCTCATTTTCTTCTGTGATTGGTACAAGGGTCACCAGGGATACCTTAAGGCTTTCTTCATCATCGTATATGTTTATCAATTTGTGGAGGAGGTTTGGTGCACTTGATCTCCCTAATGTTCCGACTGTCTCTGGCGGAGCTAAAACATCCCCCGGTGATCTGGTCAATGGCGTTGTGATTTCAGGGTTGTTTAACCCGACGATTTCATCAATGTCTATTAGTTAAGGGCTGCTTGGGCCTGCTTGGCTTTCATATGGGTTGTTAACATGGTATACCATAATTCCTATGAGGTCTGGGTCATATTGTAGTTGATCAATCACTCGTTGAGCCTGTTCTATCATGAGAAAACCCCTTGCACGTGCATCTTGTGTCATAGGGAAACCTCTATCCTGTACTAGAGCTACCAAGGGAACCTTTACTGCTTCTACCACTGCCAGTTCTTCTCTAGCTCTGAGGGCCTCTTGAGTCGATTTATATATGGTTTTTTCCTGTTAATACAGGCCCATGGCTCCGAACCTGATCATTTTGGGGTCGGCCATCCTTTCCACCACCTCGTCCCAGTGTTGGGCATTTTCTATGAAGATTTCATCTTCAAAATTTTCGTGGGTGTATGGCGAGTAGGACGACACTTGCGAAGCATGTTTCAAGACTAGACCCTTTGGATCATGATTTTAGAATCGGCCTGTCTCAAATCTGAACTCTAGTTGGCTCATCCCTTCTTGTTTGGCTTTAGTCGTTTCCTTCACCATGTAGAGACCTACATGGAAACCATAAGGTATGAACATCCGCTTCTTATCCTTGACCAGGGTGGCGTTGTAACCTTGCAAGAAGGTCTGATAACATATCTCTCCCACTACAAGTCAGTCAGGGACATGCGCTGGTAGGATATGTGGTGCTTCGATGGCCCTAAACACCCTGATGTAGGTGTCACGCTCATCCAAGTACCAATGGCCTACCTTTGATATCATCTTTTTGGCCGCAACCGATAATATCGGGCGTTATTTCTTAAAAAGAATGAAATAAATATGTGCGATGAATTCATCGCAGATGAGGGAGTAAGATTTCTTGTACCTTTTCTCCCACAGGATGCTGAAATATACATGGACTAGGAGCTCTGTGATGTGCTAGCTCAAGTTCATGTCGGCGAAAATGTTTCTGGTGCACATGACATCAAGTAAATATGAAGCCATATAGAAGGCTGGTGTCTCTCCTTCCTTCGATGTTTGAGGCTATTGTATGAAGATGCTTAGTTTCTTAGAAATGATCACTCCCTAGTTGAAGTCGCTCCTAGAAATTTCCACTGTGTAAGCTAAGGGCATCAATGCCTTTGAAAATTTGGAGTAGTCCTTCTCTCCATATAATCGACAGATGAGAGCCATCAAGTAGATGTATGACTCCCTTAAGTTGGTCGTCTGGTACCATCTAGTGCTCCGTTTGGTGTATTTCTTGTTTTCCCTCCACCATGAGGCCATCACCTAGATGGTGTCGTGGCACTCATAGAATTTTACAACAAAATCTGTGTTCAATCGCTCCTCATGGTCTCTAATCTTGTAATACTTATGGACTTCAACCGGTAATAACACTCTAACACAACCACCATTGTCATCATTGATCAAACACTTATGTGTGTCTGTGTGGTCGATGAGCCACTTTAGGACTTCAATACAGGGAAAAACAAGAGTTCTACTCGCCACCATATGCATATATGACCGTTGAATTTTTAGGAACACCTCGTCATCTAGCGCTCTAACATATGGGTCACTGTGTGGTATATATTTCGGGTATTCCTCCCGACTGATCTTGTTGAAAAGTTCTCCCCAATGTGAGAGTGCCATCTTGGATCCTGTGCTTGCCTCTGTATCTCCAAAGCCTGGAGGTTGGATGAAAGCCTTCTTCATCGATGTTTTGATGATGGGATCTGGTCTTGGCATGTCTTCCAATTGTCTTGTGACCCCTAGAGAGGAGCCTTCACCTAACTTTGGTTCTTTCAGCTTCGACACCCTCAACGATCGTCTAGTGGTTGGCTTTCTTGGAGGCATTGTTCCTTCAATGAAAATAAACCTTCAGGGACTGTGTACAAAACAAAACCGGATAAAAATATATGAAGTGTAAACATGTAAAATCCACAGAATTGGTTAGATACCTATAAATCTTGCTAAACCTGGTTATTTGATACTCACAGGATCTCTGTAGCTTTCGAATTACTTCTCTTGCTTCTCCGGATGCTTTGCATTTCCTTGCGTGCAGAAAGATTTCACTTACAATAGCTCAAGAGAATTTAAACTAGTGAATAACTTAGCGTGTCGCATCAACCATTGAATTCGGGTGATGAGTGCAATTTAAACAAATCTACTACCGAATCTCTATAAATTAAATTCATTGTGGGTTGATGGCGGAGGCGCGGGGGTGATGTGGTCTATCGATAATTTCAAACGACCGTGTTGATTGGCACACGAGGTAGCCACTAATGTGGGATTTAGTATTAATTAGATCCTTAAATGCTCAAAATCTAATCGTATCCAACGCTAAAACGTCTCATCGTGTCACTTTCTCAGTGGGTGGATCGGGGATTGGGGATGCACTATGAACATTTTCATTGATGTTCCTTGCAAAAGCTCCGATGCCAATCAATCTCATCGTACAATGTTGTCATGGAAAAGGTAACTCAGAGGTGTGACTTGGACATAGGGATCCAAGAATGATTCGGGGTAAAACTAGACAGTACGGTTCTCCAATCTGGCAAAGACACGTGGTGTTGAAGATCGATGACCTAATTCGCGTGTATTAAATGGAGTTGGGACTTACCTTAAGTTGTGTGTTCTAAAACAAACCCTGGCTTGCCAATGCCGAAAAGGTATATAGGGTCAACGACAGGCGACAAACCTATCACGTTTTTTTCTATAGATTAGCTTCCTCGAAAAAGTCCCAATGCCAAAATGCATTGAGGATCGGTGATCAGGAGAACTCTTTAGCATGGTCAGAATGTTTGTTTTGATCCTTTTAGGTCTTCCCCAATTCCGATAAGCACGTCAGGGATCTGCTATCGACGATATCTTTTATTTCTTTGTTAATGACTATTCCCCTCATCTTTTATTGATGCCGAAGAGGAATCAACTATCGGAGATATCCTTATGCAAAACTTTGGTGCAAACAAAAACTTCCTTTTGTCGATGCTGAAGAGATCGACGACCGGTGATTGAGGTTTCCTTAGTCGCTCTTTTCCGTTTTGAATTCCTTCCAATGTCGAATCTGAGTGTGTCAGGTGAAGTGTTTTGGATTTTGATTCCTTATTCAGGCGTTAAGGATCTTTTAAGTCATGGGGTTTCATAGGTTCAAACAAATCTAAAAAGATAATGAGAGTCAAGATAATAAACAAAGCCAAACATTTCTCAAAATAAAGTCGAATGAGACAATGCAAAGATCAAGTGGTACCAAAAAAGTGGAAAATTGACATAGGATTTTTAGGGTGTGTTGAGTGCTCAACATGGACCACTTTGGAGTTCATCCATTTGTACTCCTTATCAACCATGATAAGACAATAATGAGTAATATTTACATAATCCAACTTCATCTGTGCAACATATATCAATGACAACTCATTGATCCATCTTCATCTATGCATCATATATCAATGACAACTCATTGATCCATCTTCATCTATGCATCATATATCAATTACAACTCATTGATCCATCTTCATTTATGCATGAAATCATATGACTATGATTCCACTTGACATCAATCCATTCCCATCAAGGACATTACATATTACATTAGTATGCTATGACAAGACATTTTTCATTTGACATCAATCAATCAATCAATCCTTTGGCATCAATCAATCCCTTGACATCAATGACAACATGATCCAACAAGTTTATTCAAGGGGAGAAGCCCCAAAGAGAGATACCCTTTTCCATTGATGTCAAAGGGGGAAGAGATAGAAACATTGGTGAGGAGTATAAGCATGAATGTTATCATGAGTAAGTGTTGCCACCAATGCCAAAGGGGGAGATTGTCAGACAATTGGCTCAGGTTGATGGACATTTGGTATGGATTTTTGGTTGTCATTGATGTCAACCATTGGAGAGTGATATTGTATATTGATTTCAACCCTTAGTGATTGATGTCAACCCTTGGAGAAAGTCCGGTAGTGAATTTCGGTAGCACAAAGGTTTGGGTAATGCACCCAAGGTTGTTTCATGTATAATGGTATGAGTTTTAATATATTTGAAGGTAAGACCATTATTATGGATATTACATGTCATTCCATTTCCGGTGGTATGTGGAATGTCACATAACTCCTCACGGTTAGAGAGTTATGGCCATGCAAAGTTGGAGAACCCAGGTTTGGGTAATAGACCCAAGTTTGTTTGATGGATAAAGGTACGAGTTTTGATATATTTGCAGGAAAGACTATTCTATATGGATAACACATGTCATACCATTTCCATTGGTATGTAGAACGTCACATAACTCCTCACGGTTAGAGAGTTATGGCCATGTGAAGTTGGAGAACCCTCACGAGTCATCTAGAAACCCCAAAAGGTCAAAGTAGTCAAAGTGGTTTAAGAGATTTTAGAAGGTAAATAATAAAGTGAAGTGATGAGTGTACTATAATTCAAAGTGAATACAAAATAAATTATTTAAATAATAAAGTTAATGGAGAAATTACTAATTGGACAAGTGGTTAGAAGTGGGTTAACCCTAAAATAAGGAAAGTGGGTTAAGATGGTTAAAAGGTAACCCCTTGAGGAAGCTACATGAAAGTATAAATAAGAGGCAAGACTCTCTCATTTTAAACACACTTGAGCATATTGAATATCTATAGGTGACTGAGGTAACCAAATGATATCTAAGCCAAATTTTAGAGGGAAGGTGAAGTAAAGAAGGCCGAAATTCAAGGGAGGATAAATTCTTTTGATGATGCTTTCTAAGGTATGTTATTTACATGTCATCTCACCATTTTTGCAATAACTTTTTTTCTAGAATGATTCAGACCGTTAAATTGGGAGGCCATTGAGCAAACATATCCAAGTATCCATGGTACAAATTTCAACTTGTGGGTCCTTGTATTTTTGGAGTTACACTCCGTGGAAAATAGGGTTTTTGGCTAGTCTTGAAACTAGTCTAAAACAAGTGTTTTGGGTAAAAATGTCATAAATTTTTCATAACAGATCCAAATTCAGTAAGACTAAATGTTTTGGTTATAGTACAGTCTGTAGTATTCCGTGTACCATTTTCAGATCCATACAACAAATAGTCTGTGCGGGGCACGCTCTACAAGTTCGCTCTCTTGAATAAACTAGAATTCAACAAGGTATGCCATTTTTTCTATAACTCCTTTTCTGAGAGGTTCCAAGTAGCGACACCTGGAGGAATTGCATAAAACACATTGTTGTGTCTGTTTCGTCATTTAGGTGAGAAAAACAAGGGCACTTACAAGTCTAGTTGGGCCTGCTAGAGAAGACATAGGTTAGTGTATGAATTAAACAATCCAAGCACATGAAATAAACAAGCAAATAAACTAAAAACAACTAAGGAAATAAAACTAAAATGCATAAGAAACTTTGAACCAAAATCAATCAACCAAATGATCGAGATTATGCCACCAATGGATAACTATATTAGTTGGAAAAACACCGTAGATAAAGGAGGACTTATGGATCCCCTCTTCCTCCTTGGGAGGGCTCTTGAGTCCCCTATTTGAGAACTCTTCTTACAATGATAAACTGGAAAGAAAATGGTGAAGAAATCCAAGCCTATTCCCTCAAGAGGTGAGTGGAATGGCCTATTGGAATGTTGCTAGAATTCTCCAAGAAGAAAAGAGGATCCTTGAAGGAGGATTGAGGCAACATAACAATACTACGAGATTCTTAAATTCTTAGTGCATCCATCGCCTCCATTTATAGCATGTCTTTGAGGCAATATCTAACTAGTTCTCAGTGTTGGAAATATAACTAAGAGGGGGGGGGGTGAGTCAGTTATATATACAAGCTTGAAACTTTTCCTTTTATTTTCTGATTCGTTCTAGATTATTATTTAATGTGTTACTGATAACTTAACATGCATAGATATACAATATTTGATCAATCACATAGAATACACAGAGGCATTGATTTTCATGAGGAAACCCATACGGGTGAAAACCTCTTCTTCTTAGGATGTTGATCAAGCTCCAACTTTCATGTACATCACAGTCTTTGAGCTCCAACTTAAATATGAGGCTACAACCTCTGATAGCAAGCTACAACTTGCAGAGAACACCAACTATCAGATTTCTCTAGCACCAACTAGATGGAAGCACCAACTCCTAGGTTTCTCTAGCACCCACTAGATGGAAGCACCAACTCCCAGAATATCTTCTAGAACCAACTAGAATTTAGAGGACTGCAATCCTCCCTAGCACCACCCTACCACCTTGAATGAATCTTACAAAACTTTACTTACTTGCTCTGTCTCTGATATGGTATGTTACAACTCCATGTCTCCTCTGCCTTCTTCAATTTCTATACTCTGTTCAACTTATGCATCGTTCAACTTCTATGCTCTGCTCTTTTTCCTCATGCGCTCAACACCACTATTGTTCAAATTCTCTTCTTCCTTTTATACTCTGTGTTGCCTTTGCATGCTCTTTACTGCACCATGGATCTCCCCTTCAGATTATGCACTGCATCTCATCCTGTCCACATGCATCACTCTCGAAAAAGAACGTTGTCTTTTCTGTTCTACATGTCTTTCTCACCTCGAGTCCTCTGCCTGATCATCATTCAAACTCTTCATCTTCCCTGGTGATTATACTAAATCTGTTCATCATTAGCATGCGTTATCCTGAGATTATCTGGCTTCTCTGGCAGTCGTAACTCTTCATATTCTCTGGTAGTTACAGTCAGTCATTTTTGGCTTCTTTGGCTTCCAAGCCCCTTCCTTCATGTGACCATCGATGGTGACCAAACGCCTATTCAAAAGGTGCTTCCTGATCTCGGTCTCGTGAGTGCTAGCTCCATTTCTCGATATGAACTTGGGCAAAGATCTCATGTGACCACACGATTGTGGGCACGTCCAAAGGCGGTTTGAGGGCAACCTGCTTTTCACCCCGCAATTCACTACAGAACTCCACATGTCCTTTCTCCAAAATCATGGTTTCGATTGCGGCCCGCCTTCAACATTTTAAAGTTTGCACACCTTCAATCCCTATAATGCGGCGGGACCATCGATCTCATGATCTTGATGGTGCTCCTGAACGGATGGTTCAAATCTATACTCTCAAGTCTGCAGATCATATCTAGCCTTCCTAAATCAACGACTGTGATTTACTTTATGATTCGGGCTCCGGGAGTTTCAAATCTCAAACCCTTCTTTTCTCCGTACGCCAATCTTTCAGAGTTGATGATCCACTGACGTGTGTCCCTCTCAGATTAATGGTTGAGATCTCCTTTGGGTCTCTGGACTTCGGAGATTTAAACTCTCAATTCTAAATTTATCTCTATCACTTTTTTCTAGAGTTGACAATCCATTGACGCGTGTCCCTCTCAGATCAACGGTCGAGATCTCCTTTGGGTCTCCAGACTTCAGAGATTTCAAATCTCAACATCGCTTCCTTCACTTTCTCCCGGAGTATTTTTCTCAAACTGCACAGATTTCTGCCACATGTCCTTCTGGCAACTGACAGCCTAGATCTTCCTCGGTGATCTCTTTTCCTTCCCAACCACAAACTCCTAAAGTGATTCGCTCCGGAGTTGTGGATCGTGCACCACCTATCAGTCTTGACGATGGACTGTACCTACTTACTTCGAGACTTTGAAAAGTCGCTGCTCCATTTTCCTCCGGAGTGATCACTTGCTGAGCAATTCATAAGTGGTGGAGATCGCTTGCTGTCGGTTAACACTTCCACTTACATTGTCCTTCCACTAAACTAGATCAATGGTTGAGAATGCACCTGAAGTGATATTCAGATCGGACGACTGAGAGTGAATTCAGGCCTTCTGAACTTTTGACATTTGTTGGTGATGAAACTTGCTTACATCACTTGTTGACATGGCACAAGCCAATTTCCTCTTAACACTTGCCATCATATAATTATTCCATGTGTACTTGCTAACATGGTCTTCCACATTTCCTTTCTGACGTGGTCTTCCACATGTCCTTGCTGACGTGGTCTTCCACATGTCCTTGCTGACATGGTCTGCCACATGTCCTTGCTGACATGGTCT
>ML818919.1:206666-222236 GCA_009831015.1 Picea engelmannii | reverse complement strand
AGGTTCCTTCTCTTTTCCTTCTTCAAACTGTGGTTCCACGATCTTTCCTTTCACGATATCCAACAATTTATTCTTGGCAAGGATGAGATCAATCCTTGTCTTCCATGCTCTAAAGTTAGAGGCCCCTTCTAACTTGTTTTCTGACTTCATAGAATAAGTCATGACTATTTTCACTTGGTCAACCTTTGAATTTGATAAAAAGATAAAACTTGGTGTCTTAGCTTGCTGAGAGTACCAAGAGGTGAGTCGGGTTAGGGTGCACTAGACTATATATAAATTAGGTCAAACTCTTCACTTAAGATTCCTCAACAAGAGGATTAGGGTTTCGTTGTTGCATCAGAAACTGGTTGCAATTGCAACTATAACTGAGTAAATCCTCCCAATATATCTTCCAATGGTTAGACTATCTGAATATAGTGTGGGTCCATAACCTGTTAGAAAATAATAGATGTGCTCGTTTAACCATAGAAAATATAGCAATGTCACCCAACCATAGGTCGAAGCCACCCCTGAGCACCTTAACCTTGACACAGAATAATTATGGAAGCAAACCCTAGGCCTAATAGCTAATCAATGTAGCGTACCTCTCTCTAGCGCTAGCACACAAGGAAAAAAGTCAAAACCATAACCAATAGAATGTCCAAGCCTAAACTGAGAATACAGGTTGCAGTAGCTGCAGCTGCAACTACTCTCTAGACTTGCACACTTACCTAGTTTTTGCAGTGCACACTTTTACATTTCTGTAGTTGCAAGTTGTGTGTACCAAATGAGATCCAGCATCTTGTATTTATACTGTTTCTGATTAGCTGTCTGGGCCAAATTCTCATTCTGGAGGCTAATAACTCAATAATAAATATTCTATTGAGCCGACTTGCCTCCTAGGATTATTATCCATGCTTTAGGGTTTCTTCTTGCTTCCCGGAATATTATATTCTTGTCAGGGTTACACATGGAGAATAATACCTCTCACATATACCATAATATCAATAGAAATAAGACATACGTTTTGAACCAGTGGATATATCTGATGTACTTGATCATTGTAGACCTTCCTGGAAGCTTGCTTTCAAAATCTAGAGACCTGACATCTTCATCTTCTCAAGTTTTTATGGCTTTACCCTCATGTCCACACCCTATTATACTGTTGGTCTGCATACGTACACACCCTATTATACTTTTAGTCTGCATATTTACGCACCCTATTGTATTGTTAGCCCATGTATGCCTAAGAAAATAAGGTTTTCTCAGTAGTTCTGCAACTCTACAACTTTCATCGTCAATCCTCTTTCACTTCCTCAATATTGTGTAACTTGATGTATCAATATGTACCTACAATAAAAAATTTACCAAATAGATGTTCAATAATATTCAATAGGTGCTAAGAGGATGGCCTTGCTCTCTTATTTATACTTTCATGTAGCTTCCTCAAGGGGTTACCTTCTAACCAACTTAACCCAACTTCCTTCTTTTTAGGGCTAACCTACTTCTAACCACTTGTCCACTTACAACCACTTTATCTACAAATAGTAAGTTCTCCACATTTAGTTGCAACTAACTTTATTATTTAATTAATTTCTTTTGCAACCACTTTGACTTATCCATAAATAGTAAACTCACCACTTGTTGTTGCAACCACTTTATTATTTAAATAATTTTCTTTGCAACCACTTTGACTACTTTATTATTTAAATAATTTCTCTTTACTCACAACCTCTTGTTGCAACTAATTTATTTTTAGTTATTTTCTTAATGCAACAACCATACCCATGATTAACTCCTAGTTACCATCAATTTGACTAGTACGCTTCTTCTAGGAGCTTCTAGAATAATTGACTTATTTGACCTTCTAGGGGATTCTAGAAAAATCACGAGGGTTCTCCAACTTTGCATGGCTATAACTCACTAACCGTGAGGATTTATGTGACGTTCTACATATCACTGGAAATGGCATGACATGTACTATCCATATAGAATAATTTACCTATATATTAACTGATCTTCATGCCTTTATATACCTCAAACGAACTCAGGTCCCTTACCCATGCCTTTGTGCTACCAGAATTCGCTACCGGAATTCTCCAAGGGTTGAAATCAATCACTAAGGGTTGGCATCAATCTATAATATCACTCGCCAAGGGTTGACATCAATGAAAACCAACAAATCAAACCAACTATGCATCAACCTAATCCAACTGTCTTACAATTATATTTCCCTTTCTAGATGATAACAACCTATGAGAAAACACTCTTGCCTCAACTGTTATAAAATTATTTCACAACCCAGAAATACAGTTTGGGAAATTTTAGCAGTTCCCTAGGCAACAAGATAACCAATATATCTTCTCTTCATGTCTCAAAACATTTTTTTTGGTCAATAAACCTTTTTGTCAAGGGAATCTGTTTCTAGATTTTGCCTCACCATTATTTGAGCATACCAAGCCATACCTATATGTTAAAATTTTAATTAAAATAAAGTACCTAGGAAAGTGTTTTTCATCCCTAGGCACCTAAGGGGTGAAAAAGTGCCTAATGTGGGCCCTAGTCATTTTATTTGTGAGATGCAAATTAAAAGGTGACTTTATGACTTTAGTGAGGGTGAGTGAAGAGACACCAAATCTCATCCACTCATCTAATCCAATCTCAACCGTTGGATTAAGAAACTCCTCACCTAGCTCATGAGGTTGATTAGGGTTGGAGGGCACACCCATTGTTGGTTTGTTGTTGCATTGTTGAGAGAACAAGAGAGAGAGCATTTTCGAGTTTGAGAGGGAGCCATTTTTGTAGAGCTAGGGAACACATCCCAAGGATGCTATCTAGCACAAAAATTGAGGTAGAAAGTACAACATTGAATGCAAGTCATACTATACGAATAGAGCAGGTCGTACAACAAGCAGAGAAAGCACAAAAATAGAGGCAAGGTACAGTCCGAGCAGAGAGGCCGTACTGTATAGATTTTTGAATTTCGTACAGCAGGAAAAAAGGCATGAAACCGAGGTAGAAAGTACATTCCGTACTATACGAATTTCGTACAGTCCGTACGACTGATATTCGAGCACAAAAACCGAGTTTGAGGCACTGTGTTATTTTCTGGAAGTTTCGACACATTTCCCAAGGCAGTTGTACACCATTTATTCAACTATTTTGGGATGAGGTTGTTGGCATGAATTTCTAGGTGACCATACAACATTTTGGAGGCTCATAAATCAAGGAGCAAACCTGTAATTATTTGCAGAAAATTCTAGAAAGAGTTTTGTGGAGTTTCGCTCATTTTCCTGTGTGAAGACTTGGCACGGTTATCGAGATAAGTTTGTCATTAAATTTTTGAAGATGAACATGCTGTAACAGAATTTCTCTGAAGCTCCTAAATAATAAAAATATCCCTCTCTCACTGGTTTTCCCCTTGTGGGTTTTTCCAGGGTCAAAGTTAGACCGAAAACCTCTGTGTTAATAATTTTCTGAGTTTTATATGCTGCTGATATTTTATTTCTGCGTTATAAACGATGTTCAGAATCCTCATGTTTTAGTTCTGAAATTAATTTTCTGCTAAGTTTTATTTGCTGATATAAAACTGGGTTTGGGCATTAAACATTGGCTGAAAAATCAGCAAGACTGAAACCGGGTTGGGGTTTGAAAATTTTACATGGTATCAGAGCTGAGTTGAAGGGAAGCAGAAATTTCAGCAGTCAGAAAGTTGAGACAATAGTCACTTCATAGGGAAGAATTTTGAATTTATTGTTTTCAGCAGAAAAGGGTCAATGGCTATAGGTTTGAGAGTTGAGGATAGACTTGACGGGGTAGCAAATTTTGGTGCATGGAAGGAGAGGATGATATTGCTTTTGCAAGAAAATGAGTTGTGGGACATTGTGGAAAATACCACAACTCATCCTGTTATGATACCTACTGATGCTACTCTTCTTGCATCTTACACCAAGAAGAGTATCAAGGCTAAGAGGATTATTCTTGATGCCATCAAGGACCATTTGATTCCTCACTTGACGGGGAAGACAAATGCCTATGAGATGTGGAAGTCTTTGACTAAATTGTACCAGAGTACTAATGAGAACCAGAAAATGGTTTTGAGGGAAAAACTAAAGAGCATAAAAATGACCAAGGCTGAAAATGTGGTCACATACCTTACTAGATTGACACAGGTGAGGGATGAGCTTGGAGCTGTGGGGGAAGCCATAGTTGACAGTGATCTTGTGAGAACAACATTGAATGGAGTTTCCAAACAAGGGGTTGTTTTGTGGAGGGCATTGTTGCTAGGGAGAAGCTTCCCAACTGGGAACATCTTTGGGATGAATTTGTTTAGGAGGAGACCCGAAGAGGTTATGTACATGGAAGTTCATCTACATGTAATGAGGAGGAGAATGTGGATCTTTCTACCACTAGCAAGAAGAAGTTCAAAAAGGGTCCAAAGGGAGGAAACAAGCCCAAGGGTGAAGGGAAGAAAGACATGAGCAAATTCAATTACTTTGCATGCCATAAGTTCAGGCACTATGCAGGTCAGTTTCCTAACAAGAAGAAGAAACAAACAACAACTTCAACGGTGGTGGAAGAGTTTTCCACCAAGTTTGACAAGGAGTTTTCCTTGATTGTGTGTCTATCCACAAGGACCACTCATTCAGATACTTTGTATATTGACAATGGTGCCTTTCGCCATATGGCAGGGGTTCGTGAGAATGTGACAGATCTTACAGATATTGGAGATGTTGCGGTAGTGCTTGGTGAAGACCGGGAGGTCAAGGCAGTTGGTTACAGGATTGTATCATTTCAGAGGGATTCTTTGCCTCCCATGACTTTGATAGAGGTTCTATATGTTCCGGGCTTGAAGAAAAACTTAGTGTCAGTTTATACTATTGAGGAGAAGGGATATGAGGTCTTGTTCCGTGATGGGCAGGTGCTCCTTTTCCCCAGGGGGTCTAGCATCACTTCGGCCAAAGTGATTGGTACTAGACATGAGAATATGTACAAGTTTTTATTTTAGCCAGTGAGAGCATTGATTCATACTACTAGCAACAACAGTGACCTATGTGAGCTATGGAACAGGAGGATGGCACATTTTCACCATGGGGCTTTGAGAGTTTTGAGGGAGATGGTGACTTGAGTTCCAGATTTCAGTTTAGAGCACCATGAGTTGTGCAAGGGGTGTGCTTTGGGAAAGTACACCAAGACTACTTTTACGAGTAGTGACAGTAGAGAAGTAGGGATACTTGATCTTATACATTCAGATGTATGTGGCCCGATGTCTTCAACATCGTTGATTGGTTCTTTATACTATGTTGTATTCATTGATGACTTTTCACAGAAGTCTTGGATTTTCTTCATGAAGACAAAAGGGCAGGTCTTCAGTCAGTTTCAAGAGTTTAAAGCTCTTGTGGAGAACCATAATGGGAAGAAAATCAGAGTCCTGAGGTCGGACAATGGGGGTGAGTATACCTCCAAGGAGTTCATGGACTTCTGTGTAGGAGAGGGCATCAGAAGAGAGTTGACTATTCCTTACAACCTGTAGCAGAATGGGGTTGCAAAGAGGAAGAATAGGGCCATTGTTGGGGCTGTGAGAGCCATGCTACATGATCAGGGGCTGCCACTGTTTCTATGGGCTGAGGCATGCTACATTGCAGTTTATTTGTAGAACATGAGTCCTCACAAGGTTGTGGGGAGGATGACTCCTGAGGAGGCTTTCTCTGGGAAGAAGCCTAAGGTGGGGAACCTTTGTATTTTAAGGTGCATCACATATTCACATGTCCCTTTTGAGAAGAGGACAAAGCTGGAGCCCACGACAGAGAGAGGGATCTTTGTTGGGTACAGTGAGACTTCAAAGGCTTTCCGTATATACCTTCCTTCCTTGAGGAAGATTGTCTTGAGGAGGGATGTCATATTTGAGGAGGATGAAGCCTTTAGGAATTTTAGAGGGATAGAGAAGGGTGAGCAATCTTCACCACAGGTTCAGGTGAGTCTGCAACAGACTATAGTGACAAAGAGTTCGGGGCCAATAGTTTCGGGGATGACAGGTTCAGAGGTGACAGGGCCACATGAGTCGACTATGATGAGACCTTTGCGCCAATTGCTAGATACACTTCAATCAGAGCGGTGATCTCCATTGCAGCAGAGATGGGTTGGAAGATCCACCAGATGGATGTGAAGACTGCATTTTTGAATGGTCTTATTGAGGAGGAGGTGTACATTGAGTAGCCATTTGGCTTTGAGGTGCATGGGAGAGAGTCTCATGTGTGTAGACTGAAGAAGGCATTGTATGGGCTGAAACAAGCTCCCAAAGCTTGGTATTCGAGGATAGATGCCTATTTGAAACAATTGGGTTTTGAGAAGAGTGAGTCAGATCCCAACCTATACTTCATTGTGGTTGGAGAGGATCCTCTCATTCTTCTGCTATATGTGGATGATATTTTCATTACAAGGACATAGAGACTCATCAAAAAATGCAAGGAGAGCCTTGCTTCAGAGTTCGAGATGACTGACATTGGATTGATGCATTACCTTTTGGGATTGGAGGTTTGGTAGGAGCCTGGACACATCTTCCTAGGACAGGGGAAGTATGTGTGTGACATTATGAGCAGATTTCAGATGGGGGATAGCAGGCCCATAACCACTCCCATGATTACCAACTGGAAGAAGCTTCATGCTTATGAGTCACAGTTGGTGGATTCCACTTTGTATCATCAGTTGATTGGGTCATTGATGTATTTGGTCAATACCAGGCCAGATATTTGTCTTGCTATCAACACTCTCAGTCAATTCATGGTGGAGCCTAGGGGAGTGCACTGGGTGGCAGCAAAACATGTGCTCATGTATCTTTGTAGTACGGTAGATTATGGTCTGGAATTTCACAGAGGAGATGGAGTTCATTTGATTGGCTATACAGATTCAGATTGGGCATGATGTGTCAGTGACAGGAAGAGTACTTTAGGGTGTTGTTTCGGATTGGACTCAACAGTTATGTCTTGGTTCAGTCAGAAGCAAAAGTCAGTGGCTTTGAGTTCTACAGAGGCTGAGTGTATGGCAGCCAGTCAAGCCAGTTGTGAGGCCCTTTGGCTTCGCAAGTTGCTGGTGGGATTGTTCGGTGTGCAGTTGAGGCCTATTGTGATTTACTGTGATAATCAGAGTTGCATTTAACTCTTGGAGAATCCAGTTTTTCATGACCGGTCTAAACATATCGAGATTCGTTATCACTTCATCTGTGACTATGTTCAAAGAGGAGATGTGGAGCTACAATACATATCTACAAAGAGGCAGGTTGCAGACATACTCACCAAGGCATTAAGCAGAGGCAAGTTTGTATTTTTCAGGGACAAGCTTGGAGTGGTGAGTAACACTTTCCTCAGAAAGAGGGAGTGTTAAAATTTTAATTAAAATAAAGTACCTAGGAAAGTGTTTTTCATCCCTAGGCGCCTAAGGGGTGAGAAAGTGCCTAATGTGAGCCCTAGTCATTTAATTTGTGAGATGAAAGTTAAAAGGTGACTTTATGACTTTAGTGAGGGTGAGTGAAGAGACACCAAATCTCATCCACTCATCTAATCCAATCTCAATCGTTGGATTAAGAAACTCCTCACCTACCTCATGAGGTCGATTAGGGTTGGAGGGCGCACCCATTGTTGGTTTGTTGTTGCATTGTTGAGAGAGAAAGAGAGAGAGCATTTTCAAGTTTGAGAGGAAGCCCTTTTTGCAGAGCTAGGGAACACATACCAAGGCTTCTATCTAGCACAGAAATCGAGGCAACAAGTACAACATTGAATGTATGTCATACTGTACGGATAGAGCAGGTCGTACAACAAGAAGAGCAAGCATAGAAAACGAGGCAAGGTACAGTCAGAGCAAAGAGGTCATACTATATGGATTTTTGAATTCCGTATAGCAGGAAAATAGGCATGAAAACTGAGGCAGGAAGTGCAGTCCATACTGTAAGGATTCCATACAGTTCGTACGGTCTACACGACTCATATTCAAGCACAGAAACTGAGGTTGAGGCACTGTGTTATTTTCTGGAAGTTTCAGCATGTTTCCTAAGGTGGTTGTACAACATTTATTGAACTGTTTTGGGCTGAGGTTGTTGGCATGAATTTCTAGGTGACCGTACAACATTTTGGAGGCACAGAAATCAAGGAGCAGACCTGTAATTAATTGCAGAAAATTCTAGAAAGAGTTTGGTGGAGTTTCGCTCATTTTCCTGTGTGAAGGCTTGGCACGATTATCGAGATAAGTTTGTCATTAAATTTTTGAAGATGAACATGTTGTAACAGAATTTCTCTGAAGCCCCTAAATAATAGAAATCTCCCTCTCTCACTGGTTTTCCCCTTGTGGGTTTTTCTAGGGTCAAAGTTAGACCGAAAATCTCTGTGTCAATAATTTTTTGAGTTTTATATGTTGCTGATATTTTATTTCTGCGTTATAAATGATGTTTAGAATCCTCATGTTTCAGTTCTGAAATTAATTTTCTGCTAAGTTTTATTTGCTGATATAAAATTGGGTTTGGGCATTAAACATTGGCTGAAAAATCAGCGAGACTGAAACTGGGTTGGGGTCTGAAAATTTTACACTATATGGCTACCATCTACCTCTGAATGTTGACCTTACCCATTGGTCATCTAGAAGTTCCTCAACACTTCCTTTGCCACCTTTGGTATCAACATTTCATTAACATTCTACCTTATCCTCATAGTGCAATATACAATCAATATTATCATCATTTTACTTATGTCGCTATAATCAAATCATCACTAACCATATGATCTATGACATCACCATATTTTACATCCAATGATAGACTATAATAGGTCTATATTCATGTTATATGCATGCTCATTCTTTTCCCTATGCATTCCAACATATCCTCGTGCACCAAACATTTTACTCATGTCCGCAGTGTAGACATATTCCACTTGCTTACTTTTTGCATTCTCATGCATAGACACGCCCTTAAGTTAATATGGATATACACTCCCTTAGCACAACCGTGAGATTTTTGAACTTGCTCATGTCACTTCACTTATTCCATGAGGCTTATTCTTAGTCCATAGGACTCCTTTTTACTTTGCAAAAATGGAATTATCCCAATAGTAGGTTTTCAGTTAGGACAAGTTAAGTAAATTGACCTCACATATTTCCATAAGGCCTCTAGTAATTGTGAATTATACTTACAAGGCCTAATATCTTATTTAAGAAGAAATCGTAATTACTAGAGGCCTCATAACCCCACATTTGTAGGCTAACTTGCAAAATATTCATTCCATTCTCTCCCTGGACTCAAGTATCCCTATAACATGTTTCTTCCATTTGCAACCAAGTCTTGTTATTAGTGTCTATTATATCAATCCCACTTATGTAGTAGTGGCTATCATTCCACCAAAGAAATGATATGATTCTTCTGTTGCAATCTAGTGTGCTTCAATTTTTGTTGAGTAAATTACCAACAAAATTTAAATCTGCAATCCTTCCCCTCAAAGAACTTATGCAGATAATCTCCTTGTGGCAGAAAACACTTTCAACGATCTCCTCTCAGCCTTCGAAAACTAGTCTCGTGACTATTCTCCGACCCATATAGGCCTAGTCTTCTGAAACTTGCTCTTATGGATAGGGTAGGGTAGGGTTCCCTCCCCCTTAAAGTTTTCAAAGAAAAAAATGATTCGACTCTTTCATGAGCCCAAGCAGGCCAAGTGTTATTTCCTAATCTGATACCACTCTGTCACACACCCAACCCCATAAGTTTATTTTAAGGGATGGGATATTAAATTTTCACTTTTTTCAAGCGAAATCAAATCCTCTCTTTCACATATCCATCGCCTTTTTCTCTTCAAGAGCTTTCCAACGGTAGTATTTTTTCTCAAAACTGATCTCTAGAATGAAAGCTATGACCTTCCGAAGTTCTTGGGATTTTCCAACTTAGCATCTAACTCTCTGCCATGTGGAATTAATGTGTCATCTTGTGTCTCATGCCACCTGACATGGTGACAACACGGTACAGATGTGGCATTCGCCAAACTGGATATTGGTTACTTACTTATATCTTGTTTGAGTTAGTATTGAGTGACCCAGGGTTCATGTCTGTTCAGGATTCCAACAAATCCTCTAAAACTATCGGCCCTCCTGGTAAACCAGAAGGCAATGCACAAGATGCTCTATGTTGTCGCACCCGAGATAGTCTTAATGGGTGGCTACAATACTCATGTGTTTTCATCCTAGGATTGAGTGGAGAATCTGAGAACTGTGTGTTGAGAACTCTATTATAACTTTATTAATGCAATACACTCTCATTATGATTACGCATGAAATCTAACATTTTATTCATTTAGCATATCAATATCTACTAAACACAATAAATAAATACATGCATTCAATCACATAACACATATGTTATTGTGGTTCACCCCCCCTTGGCTACGTCCACAAAGATCTGGCTCTTAGATCTTTTATTATAGTCGTTATGTCCCTACAGCGTCGCGTGCTTTACAACTCTTCTTAGTCGGGTTAAGACATATTATGAGGTGGACTAGATCGCACCAGGCTCCTTAGCCTGTGATCTAACCCTCAAGATCTACCCTCCTTCGTCCTCTCTAGCTCAATATCTTACAAAATTAGGTCATACAACAAAACATTACAGGGCATTCGTTCCTTGTATTTGTCTCTCTATATTAACCAACCAAGTACAACAATAACAACCCCTCTATGAGACCTAGCTAACTATATTTATATGTTTCTGGCTCTTCAACCATTACAATACATTACCAAAATCCTAACCCTAACGTCGTTAGGTCTTCCATGCATGTGCACGTGTTGTTCTTCCTTCCAGCTGTCACTTTCCTCATGCATGCCTTCTTTCCAAAAATCACCTTTCTTTCCACTTTGGCCTACTTCCAACATGCCCCCAACATTGACATGTGGCTCATCTTGAGCCACCTAACCTTTGTGCGCTTCATCGATATCCATGGTGATTGCCTGGAACTTCTCCTTGAGCTTCGCTTCTTGTGTTTGCGCCTACATGGTCTTCTCCTTAAGTGTGTCTACTATCTGGACTGCAATTTCATCACTGATCAATCTTGCACACTCTGCCTGGGTCTGTGCTATATGTGTCTTGGCTTCCTTTGCTTGTGAAATTACTTCTTCTACTCACTCTTGAAGCGGTTCCATTTGAGCCTGACGCTCCTTTTTCAGTGTTTGCGTAATGGTGAGTTCTTCCTACAGTTTCTTCATATCCTGCACCCCTTTGATGCGCTCCATGATGGACATTGTCTTCTGCCTCTGCTTGAGGTCCTAGATAGTTGCACTTATCCTTTCTTATTCCTTATACTACTGTTAGGCTTTCTGATCCTCTTCTAGCTTTGTCAAAAGCTGTGTTGCTTAATTGAAAAAGTCGGCTGCTGCGCTGACCTATTTCTCTATCTCCTATAGCTGATTTGTTTCCTCCTGCTTCCTTTGCTCCCTTACCTCTAGTGGAGTGGTAGGTGTGAGCTACTCACGAAGATTCTCAATCTCCTTCTGATATTGATCGATTTTCTGCGCAATCTGATCAATATTCTTTGTTGTTGTGAGTTCATTCCTTTGCACAGTCTTTGGAATCTTTTCATAGGTTCCTTCCACTTTTCGTTCCAATCTGTTCATGCGCTCCCTCTCCTCTTCGGTCTCGAGCTTAGCCTGCTCATATATGAATTCCATCATGTTCTGCTTCTCCATTGCTTGTTGTAATTTGACTAAGTTTGTGTGTGCACGAGACTGTACCTCTTGGGTAATGCTAACCTGTAATTTGTGTAGAGATTTAGATGGTATCTGCGGAAATACCAATTGGAGTTGCACTAAGTCCTTTTGGGGTGTCTTCCCCATGTTCTCGTCCATGCACAACATGCTAGGTGTGATGTGGATTGTTGCACTTGACTATGGTATTGTGTGAACTATATCTCGCTCCCTTGCTTCAGGTTCTTCTCCTGCCTGTAATGTTGACAACCCTGTTCCTATGCTGCTTCCTGCTGCTTGCGCTTCCCCGATCTTCTTGAGGAACTGTCGCATTTCTGCTAGCTCCTCTTGAATTTTGTCCATGTGGTGCACAACATTCTCAAAATATTCAGATGTACAATCCTGAACCATTTGGGTTATCATCCTCTGTGATTGTGTAATCTGGAGGTGTTCTTAGTGCCTTCATCTTCTTCCGCGCCCCCCGCTTGAGTGGTTGGTCTCTTAGTAAGGCCCGATTCTTATGGATTGGGACTCGTTGTAGTCCCCTGTGCCACGTCATCCTATTTCTATTTTTCTTGGGCTGACTGTGTATTATTATTCTTCCCCTTTTGGGTCCCCGTCTTAGATGTCCCTTTGTTTGTCTGCTTTGTTTTTGTCTGGCCCATCCTTTGTTTCTTGGGCACTAGGACTTCCTGAGGTTCTGTTTCTTCCTGCCCTGTTTTCTCTTCTGTTGTCTTTGTAGGTATGTCTTAGGTGAGGACTGGAATATTCTAGTCATCCTCCCAATCCCAGATAACCATGTTGATGTCACCCTCCATGAAGCAATAACACAATTGTAGCCATTGCTTATTGGGGTCCTTCCGCACCTGTATCCACATCGCATGTCGAGTGGCCTTGAAGTTGGCGATATCTCGATAGTATGCCACAACATGTGGTGTTATCCTCTATATCTTGGTGATGGTATCCTATAGGTTGTGAAGGTATCCCTCGAATACAACTGTGTTCATCCTCCTGTGCTTGGCGTATGACGCAGCGCCAAGTGATAAATATCTTGCTCCATGATTCAGCTTGGGTCTGGTGGCGAAGTATGCGTAATCCAGTTCCTTCCATCATGTGATGGATATCAACATGAGAATCCATGAGTAATGAAATTATATTCCTAGATCCTGTGCATCCTTGCAGTCATCCAGAAACAAATTCAAGAGGTAGGGTGCCCAACTAATTATGGTGCCCTCGGTGCATTGTGCTGCAACTGCAATGACCCCAACCAAGACTTCCTCCTTGCAGAATTTTCTTAGCAGCTTGCAGGCCAAGATTGTTTCAGCCATTTGTGTCGTGGCATCATTGATCCTCTTGATGATGATTCCTCGCATCCCCTTGTCATTGCCGTATTTCTTTTTCATCTCTTCCGCGAGTGCTTTCTCCTTTGTTTTGTCGTCGAGAAATTGCGCGGGGTCCATGCCCCAGGATGGCAGCTCTGTAATTTGTAGAATGATATCCATGTCTATCGAGACGAGCTTATCCAACCATATATCCCCGCCATGTGTGACTGCCATAAATGGTTTGATGCAATTGTTTGCGTACTATCCTCTGCCAAATTGTGGTAGCTCTAGCAGACCTAAAATCCCTATTTTCTCCAATCATGTTGCCCACTGAAGTGGTTGATGAATTGGTTCCCCAACTGCATTCACGCCCATAGTCTGTAAGTATAATTTCTTTTCGAATTTTGGGAACTTGTCCATGTTCGTTACATCATGGTCCAAGTATTTTAGCTTCTCTACATGACCTAGCAAGTCTGATTTCACCTGTACCCCATCTGGTATACATGACAAAACAAGGGCTACGACGAGTTGCTTGCGTGGTGACCTAGGTACCTATTTCTTATCGTTTTTCAGTAGTGGTTGGCTCAAGATTCCAGCCTCCATCGGTCATACTTCGAAAAACCATTCCGGCCAACCCTGACATCTTCCACTGTTCCTTCCGGTGGGTAGTCTGACACAGTTTTTTGAGATTCGTCTGGATCGACTGTTGCTTCCTGATTTGTTGTCGTCCCATTGACTCTCAGAGCTGCTTCAGGGTTCTTTGGTTGCGTCTCCTTCAGGGTTCATGTGCCCTGGTTCTGTTGCTCTCGTTCTTATATCAACATATCCACATTCATGCCCTCAAGTGTTGGTTGTTGGGTTTCTTCCACCATAGGTATGGGGTTCATCGGTGTTGTATTTGGTGATGGGATTTCGTCAATATTAATGATCTCTAGTGGTTTTTGTTCACCTTCCTCCAATTGTACCTGTGCCATGGTTCTAACTCTGGAGTGTCTGGCAGTCTGGCTTGTTTATTCTTGCTTTGGTGGTGCCATGGTAGTGAATGACGATCGTTTTCTGAGTTCGATGGTCTTTGTAACCTGTGTGGGCTGCGCTATGTGCTTCGTATGCTTTCTCTCTCTCTGTCTTTTCTAGTCTCGCAATAAATTGTTTGCTCCCACGTCCGTATTTTATATGGGCATCGCATGAATCTTGTCGAAGATGATACCTTTATTATGGATTCAATGAACCATTGGTTCCTTCGTACTTGTCATTACTCTCCTCTACCGTCTCCAGTTGGCGCGATTAATGTGGCATCCTGTTGATCCTTTCTGGCATTCAATTCCACATAACTTCGTCATTTCGTACTACTTTTGTCGTATTTACTTTTCCCGCTTGTTCCCCTTGTGACCTGGTCATTGGCCTTGTCCTCTCCAATTTTGTATTGATAAGTGTGAGTTCTCCTTCTTCTTTCAACGCACTGTGCCTCTGTTGGTACTGTTTAATATCATGTTTGCTTGTTTTTTTTGTTTTTTTACTGCGCGGTGACTTTCAAGTTGTGGGTGGTCAATTGTCCTTGTACAACTTCAGTAGGCTCTCGTTGATCATCCCTCTAAGTTTTGTGCTTGCTAAGTGCTTCAACTATACAACTCCTCCATCTATGAAAATTGTTACTTCGTACGGTCCTAACCAGTGCATTATGAGTTTTCCTGTGTGTTGAATTGATTTGTTGTCATACATCAACACTAAGTCTCCTATCTTGAAAGTTTTCTTCTTAATGTTTCTGTCATGCCAAGATTTGTCCCTTGCTTTTTGAACTTGTTGGTGGAACCCTACTAGGATCTAATCTTCCTCCATGGTCATCAATTGATTTAGTCTCTCCTGTACTGTGCCTCGTTCCGTCATGTGTGTAATTGTTGCTACACGTAAACTGGGTACCATAAATTCTAATGGTACCACTGCTTCTTGGCCATATACCAGTTTAAATGGCGTGTGCCTTGTCAACATTTTGCACATGGTCTTGTAGGCCCACAATACTGCTAATATTTTGAGGTCTCAATCATCCCTGTCGACGTTACAGATCTTTGTCACTGCATTCTCAAGGATTTTGTTAAATGCTTCTACTCTGCCATTTTCTTGTGGGTGATATGGTGTGCTCTTTTGATGATGGACTTCAAATTCTTCAGTCATAATGTTGATAGTATTCTTAATGAAGTGAGTTCCTTGGTCGCTCATCAGAACTCTTGAGCACCCAAATCAAGTGATTACTTGTTCAAATAGAAAGTGTGTTGTTGTTTCTGCGTTGCAACCCTTCACTGGTGCGGTTGTTGGATTACTGAGAAGGGGGGGTGAATTAGTAATAGAGCAATTTAATCCTTTTTAACCGTATAATCCAAGTGTTATATCAATGAAGCATTATCATCCAATAACTGCAGAGTAAATAAGCAATGAACAATCATACACATACACAGTACACCAATGTTTTACATGGAAACCCAAATCGGGAGAAAACCACATAATGTTTTTTCTTATATGTCTTGAAGAATTACATTCATTGGAAGCACCAAATTCCTTTGTTTTCTAGATG
>ML818919.1:175629-191087 GCA_009831015.1 Picea engelmannii | reverse complement strand
AGTCTCCTATATTTTAGGGGAGAATATTCCACCTGGAGAATATTCTCCTTCAGTTGACACTTTAGTTTGACTAGTTGAGTTGAGTTTAGATGTTGCATTGGGATCATCACCATGCAACATTGGGATCATCACCATGCTAATTCGACCTTGCCTTGGTATGATCACCAGAGTGGCGCACTAGCCTTGATTCCCTGAGTTAACTCCTCACTACTCTCTGTTCAGTCAGTTAATTGAAGACTAGTTGACTAGTTAACTCAACTAGGTGGCAGTTCACTCCCGTAACTGCCTGAGAGACTAGAATAGGTGGCAGTTCACTCCTGTAACTACTGGTGTGTGTCCAGATCACTCTAGGCCACCACTATGGCTCATTGGTTCACCTCAAGTTGAACTCATTGAGTTATACATAGTATATCATGTGTAAATTATTGATTATTCACAACGGTTAATGAGAATTCTTCCATTATTTCTCTCCTTCTTCTTCTTTCTCCAATTCTCTCTGCAAATGTGTGTATTATTGTTTAGATAGATATATTATGTGCAGGTTCAAAACATTTACACTTCATCTCTGTAAATTTTGTGGGAATCAAATCATTGTACTCACACAATAACTCTGTTATGCTTTCTACTGTTAGCTCATCCCAATAATCTCCAATGCTGGCCATTTTGGGATTCTCAACTGTCCCAATGTTGAATTTATTCACCTTGATCGGTGCAATAATGACTTCTAATTCTATAGGTGGACCCTCCACTTCTATTTCTCCTTCCACTTCCTCGATCTAAATATCGCGCGGATTGCCTTCCTCTGGTGCGTCCTCGTGCACATGGTAACATGATAACAGTTCCTTGACTGTCTGCTTGTTCCATTTTTGTTCTTATATTATGGGTTCGACTTTTGGTTCCTTGATGAATATCATCCCTCTTATCTGTTTAAGAGTTTCATCTATGTTGGGGTTTTCATGCTCGAATGAAAAAGTGACTGTAAAATTCTGTTGCAATACCGTCCAAGTCGCAATTCCTTTGCGCAGTTCTTGGTCTGTATACCAGTTCACTGGTATGCCCTCTAGAGTGTGTATGAAATGATGAGGCCATTCCTCTGGGGGTGTCATTTTCCATAGCATTTTTCACTTCTCCAAGTGTTCCACTGGTGCCCCCTGTCCACCGTACTTCTGTTGGTTGTTGTTTTTCCTTTCTGCGTCGAACCTTATGGGCAGTAACCGCTTACATTGGTACCAATCTGTGATTGTCTCTTTGTGTGCACCCCACCATCTTGCAGGTGTGGCCTTGAGTGCTATATCAAGTGCTAAGAGTCTCTGATTCTCTAAAACTTCATCTTCATACTGTGCCAAGAATACTTCTAGATTGTTTATTTCATGGAAACTAGGTGGTTCCCTTATCTACGTACCTACCCATCTTACTGCGCGGTCTATTCATGCACATATTCTCATGGAAACTTCATGTATCCTTTGTTACCAGTTCTCTAAACCGGTATCTGAGTCTATTGCACATGAAGTAATGCTTCGCCAACTGAGTATTCCATCTGCAATTGGGTTTACGTAATCCTCATCACACGCAGTTGTTTTGTACAACTGGTTGATTTTCTTTAAGTCTAGGCAAGTGGGTTCTACAAACCTTTCCCCTTATGATGGGTCTAATGGTGTGATGACCTTGTATTCACCTAAATCAAATGTCATTTTTCGCATATTCAAATTGATTATGGCCTAGTTGTCAAATGCCCAATCCAAACCAAGCAATGCTGGATATGGTGTTGTGTTGTCCATTATTTCAATTACTTCAAAATCTGCTTTAGTGCGCACTCCGTCTAGGTCTATTGTCACTCCTTTCGGTCTAACAATTGGTAGGACTTTGTGTTGGTTTTCTAGTTTCAATTGAACAAGTGAGTATCCTAATGTGGGTTGTCTTATGCATTGCCATGTCTTCTTTGGTAATATATTAACTTCAGATCCTAGATCCAATATGATATCTCCCATGTTGAAATCTTCGATTTTGGTATTCAGTCTGAACTCCCTACTTGTTCTTGTCCTTGCATGTAGGTGATTAACTGTCTTTTGTTCTAGTTTTCCTTCTGTCTCTATACTACATCTTTCTAATATGTTTTGCAGTATTTTGACAGATGATGGATCATTTAATACTTTGAAACATGATTGCAAAAATCCTTTGATTGTACTTACTTGTCCCATGGGTTGCATTTTGTTGGTATGATCCAATAACGAAGGCATCTCGTACTATGGTGCTTCCTTTCTTTGTTGCGTATTTGAAGTCGATGCCATGTATTCCTTCTGAAATTCCTTTATGGCTTGCTTAAATATCTCCTTCTCATTATGTGCGTCAAATTGCTTCCTTGATTCTGCATTCTTCTTCACCCACTGGTGTTGTATTGGCTCTTGTCGGACTGTGTCGTTTCCTATTTTAGCTGCTCCGTAGGTAACTATGTTGATGTTTCGTCCTTCATCCCTCGCTTCGGCTGAAATCCACTTAACATTCTGGTTGTTCTGGTTCCTTTTTTCCTATATTTTTACTAATAATGTTGGACATTCTTCCGTATCATGGTCCAATGCATGACAATAAACACAAGTTGCTGGCGGAAGTCGACATTCCCTTGAGTAATGTCCCGATTGTTGACAATTATGACATACCACTAGTCCTCTACCTCTTCCAAAACCTCCTCTCACTCGTCATCCACCTTTGTAGCTTGTTGGATCTCCTTCGATAAGTTATACTGAGGTGCCTGATTATACTGCGCGGTATTGTACTGAGGTTGTGATGTGTTGTACTGTGGCTGCGCTATATTATATGGTTGTTGTGCGGTATTATACTAATGTTGCGTTTTGTTGTATGGGGATGGAACTTGATTAAATTGTGGTGTGGATTTCCCAATCATCATTTCTTCCTACACTCGATATGCATCTAATGTCCTTTTGTCGCATCAAATCCATAGTTCTACAATCTTTTTCATCGTGGCCCACTGACTTGCAAAAGTTGAAATATGAACTCTTTGGAACTATCTGGTATTTCTGGATCATTGGGCAGTGATATGGATCGTGGCCTGGTTTCTTACAAATTTCGCACCATAGTCCTCCTGTTGGTAACAGATTTGGCATTCCTGCTTCCATATACTACGCGAATGTTGGACATTTGTTCTTGTTATGTCCTTCAGTCATGCATGTAGTACACCAAACAACTTCCCGTTTGTCCTTACTCTTATTATGGTTTAGCTGGAACGTTAAGTTATTCAAATCCTCCTTCAGTTCTTTGATGGGTGGATCCGCCTGTTGATATTGGTTTTCTTCTAGTTGCAGGTCTGCCTACAGAACCTCTGTCTACGTCTAAAACTTTTGTTGTCGTAATGGGTATTTTAAGTGTGGTAGCAGTGAATTGACAAACAAGTGCCTATGTTGCATATCGGTCATGAGATATTTCAATTTTCCCTCTATTCACTTGAATCTCTGGTCAATTTCCCATACGAATTCTCCCAATTTTTGTCTAATTTCGATCATCTCATTCATGTATTGATCTTCTAAACTCAGCTTCTGGAACTCATTTATCAACAATTTCTTGATGTCTACAATTATTTTGGTTGTCCCTGGTGGATTTTTTGTAGCTAAACTCATATACCAATCTAGTGCACGATCCCTTAGTTTAATCGCTAGCTGTGCCAGTTTAGTATATTCATCTGTGATCTATTTTTCTTCCCAAATTTTCTCACAGATGAACAAATGTTTTTTCGGGTCCTCCGACGCTTCTCCTTTAAATTTCGGTAATCTGGTGGTGGGATCATGTCCTGCCATTCTAAATGTTGAACTACTACCTCCGCGCGATGTAGATACTTGACTAGTGTTTCCTGCACTGGATCCTCTAGTTGTTGTTCCTTGTGTAGATGTACTTCCTACTATCTTTCTTCTCCCGAAATTCGGTTGTCTAAACGATGGTGTTCTCTTTGGTGTATTAGTCGCACATGGGTTTATGGGTTCCACACTGACATTAATATTGATAAGATTGATGCCTTCTCTTCCCGTTCTTGTACCTCTCGTCTTCCTCTCATATGTTGCACACAGGATTTCCTCAATCTGCTCCTCTACCTCTTCCTCATCACTCGCCAAGCCTTCCCTTTCGGCTATGTCTCTCTTCTTGGTATTCATATTGTATTGGTAGGGTACTCTGCTATGCGTCTTTCCAGCTGTCACCATGATCTGCTTGATCTGGTCGTCATCCATCATGATTGGGTCCAAGGGTTCCTCCTTCTTTCCCATATCCTTTCCTCCTTCCATTTCTCCTCTTTTTGTCAATGCTTCCCCCCTTCCCCCATGCATGTTGGGAAGTTTAGTTGTCTCACTCCATTGTCATTACACCTTTGTTGTATAGCAGTATCCTAATAGAAGTATACAATGATCTAATTTACCTTCCTCAAGGTCCATGTAGAAAATCTTGCTTCGTTGCAATGTACAACTTCATTGTATCAACTACAAACTCTATTATAAAGCCTGCCACAACACTGTCGAGCCAAAAATGTACTACGTGGGTGAATTTGTTGTTCACGTGTTGTAACTATTCAATCTATACTGGGCTCTACTCTAACTATCGGATTCGGTTCGTTGCGTGGTTATCCTTCAACCTTAGTATCCACTCCTGCAATAAGTGTGGAAAATCACACAAAAAAGACTTCATGTAAATCAATAAACACGTATTTCTCAAGATATTTGCAGGGTGTTAGTCTAGGGTTTATGTTATCCTTCTATGCAAACTCCAACTCTTTTGTCCTTAGCCAGCTTTCGATCTCTGCTTTTGTGGGATTCCATGGTCTCAACATCCCCTTCTAGTGGCTCATTTCTTTCTTCTCTGCTTTTGTATTCTCTTGATCCACCTTCCACCGATCTTACTTATATTTTAACAGATCTTCAACATATTTCATCTACTCAATCCTCTATTGTTCCTACCAACGACAACAAAACCATTTGTTGGTTACTTACTTATATTTTGTCTGAGTTCTTATTGAGTGACCCAGGGTTCATGTCTGTTTGGGGTTCCAACAAAGCCTCTAAAACTATTGGCCCTCCTGGTAAACCAGAAGGCAACGCAGCGCACAGGATGCATTGTGTTGTCTCACTCGAGATAGTCTTAATGGTGGCTACAATACTCATGTGTTTGCAGCCTAGGATTGAGTGGAGAATCTGAGAATTGTACGTTGAGAACTCGATTATAACTTTATTTATACAATACACTGTTATTATGATTACGCAGAAAATCTAACAACTCATTCATTTAGCATATCAATATCTACTAAAGACAATAAATAAATACATGCATTCAATCACATAACACAGATGTTACCATGGTTCACCCCCCCCCGGGCTATGTCCATAAAGATCTGGCTCTTAGCTCTTTTATTATAGTCGTTCTGTCCCTACAGCTTCACATGCTTTACAACTCTTCTCAGTTGGGTTAAGATCTATTATGAGGCAGACTAGATCATACCATGCTCCTCAGCTTGCGATCTAACCCTCAAGATCTACCCTCCTCCATCCTCTCTAGCTCAATAGCTTACAAAATTAGGTCATACAACAAAACATTACATGGCATCTGTTCCTCGTATGTGTATCTCTATATTAACCAACCAACTACAACAATAACAACCCCTCTATGAGACCTAGCTAACTATATTTATACATTTCTGGCTCTGCATCCATTACAATACATTACCAAAACCCTAACCCTAACATCATTAGGTATTCCATGCATGCACGCATGTTGTTCTTCCTTCCAGTTGTCACTTTCCTCGTGCATGCCTTCTTTCCCAAAATCGCCTTTCTTTCCACTTTGTCCTGCTTCCAACACTGGCCACAGTGGAATCTTTATCCATGCAGATGTACACTCATCAGCGCTCAGACTCATTTTTCCGCTCAGTCTCCATTTCCTCTTAAGGATGTGGTATTGAGGAATATTTCCTTTCAATACCTTCTAGTCATAGTTCTCAAGACTCGAGAAACACCACCATTCTGAACTCCGGTTATAAAATAATATTCCCTTTCGATGCCTTCTATTCGGAGTCTGAAAGGCTTAGGTGGATTCACCACTCTGAACTCAGGGTATTGAAGAATATTACTTGCCCCGCGATGGATGGTCTTGATGCATGCAATATCTCCTGACCTATGGTTAGGATCCATTCGACGACAAAGGTTTTCCACTCGACTCGTCAACCAATTAAATATTTACATGTGTCATCACACTAACGCTCTTAATCAGCTTCAAGTCACCCTTCTCTCTTATAAACCCATTAAAATACTTACTTAATATTTATTAAAATATTGCTCTTCGCTATTTATTTGATAAATCCTCATTGGGGATAATTATTCTCCACAAACTAATTATCCTTGTAATTACATTTTACTTAGCCTAATAATTTATGGCCTAGTAAGTAACGATGATTCACTCTTCCTCTCTTTCCCTTGGGAAAATTCCACATACCGAAAGATTTTTTGGTATGGATTTAAATTCCACTCTTGTAAGGCTTATCTCATAAGCCAATTAATTATATTATAACATAAACTATATTATGTTCTAATATAATTAATTAAACTGTAATATGCCTAAGTTTATAAATCAAGGATCTTGGCTTATGCCTCCTCACTGAATTTCCCACATAATTCAATATATATATATATATATATATATATATATATATATGGAAAGAAAAGGAATTAAATTGTATTTAATATTATATATTAATTTTCAAGTAATTCAAACCCCCTTCATGTGCCATATTTCATACTTTATTCAACATATCATGCTCATCATTCAGATTCATATTCTTAACTCTTCGGAGTGGTACTCCAAACTCCCCAGGGTAACTCTGAAATGGTCAACTCACAAAGGTTTCAAAATTTGCATTAATTGATTATATATTTTATTTGTTGGAATATTGATTCACCCCCCCTCTCAGTATTCCAACAATTGGTATCAGAGCGGGTCCTTCAAGATGCAGTTTAACCACTAGAAGGTAGATCATGGAAAGAATTGATATGTATAAGATGGAAGTACCACAGTTCAATGGTCAAAATGGTCTAAAATATGAAATATGGAGCAACAAAATGAAATAATTTTTACAGACACATGGATGTGATATTTGGCAATCAGTTGTGATTGGTTACACAGCTACAAAGAAGCCTTCAAAGACTCCAACCAAGAAAGAATTGAAAAGGAACAACAAGATAACAATGGATTTTATCATGAAAGGATTACCTGATTCAKTGAAATCCAAAGTGGGACAATGTGCATCAGCTAAAGATATACAGGTATAGATCGTACACTTGTTATGGTACAAATCGTGGTACTGGTTGATGTACATGGTTGATGTGCATGGTTGGTGCATGGTATGGTACACGTGTTGTTGATGTGCATGGTTGGCACATGGTATGGTACAAGTGTTGTTGATGTGCATGGTTGGCACATGGTATGGTACAAGTGTTGATGTGCATGGTTGATGCATAGTATAGGTTGTTCATGGTCATGGAACCCGCAGTTAATTGAGGAATAAAGACATGAAGGTTAGTATACTTGCAGGTAAGACTATCATAGATGGATAGTACACATCATGCCATTTTTGGTGATACATGTAACGCGACGTAGTTCCTCACGGTTGAGGAGATATGGCTCTGTGAAGTTGGAGGACCCTCAAGAATATTCTAGAAGCCTCTATAAGGTCATCAAGAATCTTGACCAGTCAAAGTGACTGCAACAAGGGATTAATTATTGAAAAAATAATTTTTGAGAGTGTTTGTTGAAAGATTAATTAATTATTGTAGGGGTAATTAATTATTGAGATTGGTTGTCGTTGATGTCAACCCTTGAGAAAAGTTGCATGTCGAAGTAAAGTGATAGTAAATAGAAGATAATTAATTATTGCAGGGATAATTAATTATTTCAAGGATAATTAATTATTGGAGGCATAATTAATCATTGCATGTCGAAGTAAAGTGGCAGTGAACAAAAGATAATTAATTAATCTTTCAACAATCATTCTCAACAATTAATCTTTCAATAATTAATCTCTTATTGCAACCACTTTGACTGGTCAAGTTTCTTGATGACCTTCTAGGGACTTCTAGAATATTCTTGAGGGTTCTCCAACTTCACAGAGCCATATCTCCTCAACCGTGAGGAAATACGTGGCATACCATATGTTTACATCCAATTAGTCACTTGGTGAGCAAATAAAGGGTGCTTACATGCCCAGTTGGGTCTTGCTAGGCATGACAGTTGTAGAAGAAAGAGTTAGAAAAAGAACAACAAAACTATAAGTAAGAAATAAATTAAAACAAACTAAAACTATGAGCATATGGAAAAAGAAATAACAAAGACAACAAGACCAATATCACCAATGTTTTGAGCTGGTCTATTGATGAAATCCAAAGCACAATGAAGAAAGGGAACTGTGGTTCCTTCTTCCTCCAAAGGAAGGCTCTTGAGGCCCTCACAAACTTGCTCTCCTTACAATAAGAAAATGAGAATGATGGTGAAAGAACTCCAAGCATACCCACTCAAGAGAGAGGTGGATAGCTCTATGAAATGATGCCTATGTGTTATTGTCAAAGAATGAGTCCTTAACAATCTTAGCAGCATAACAATACATGAAATTCCTTGAGAAAATGATGTTTCTTCATGGCTTTTTATAGCATGGCATTGGGTGATTATGTAACTCCTTTGAGGTGTGAAAAGGGGCTCTCTAGGGCTCAATTAGGTCTTTGACCAGCCTACCATGCGGATTCAGCTCAGTTTGATGTCAAATCGGCTTGGGAGCTGATCCATTAGTGGTTGGGAGGCTGACCAATTTCAATAAATGCACTGTTTAGCAGGTGCGCAAGTTTTTGCACCAACAGTCGCGCGTCATGCGCGCATGCGCTAATGGTACGTTGTTGTTCCGCGCATGTGCGCGGGCACCCAGATTTTGTAAAGCGCCCTTCAATTTTTGGTTACTTTGTATAGTTTTTTACCCTTTTGCAATGCTTTGAATGTGATTCAGTGCCATGAATAGCTTCATTCCTGTTTTGACGATGTTGAGTTCTTGTCGCCATGTGCAGACGAAATTTCAGTGATAACAAATGCCCCCTGATGGATGAGGTTAGGAGCATACATATAGCCGAAATCCATCAATGTTTCTTTGACTGAGAATGTTGTGGTAAGAGAGAGCAAGAGTGGGACTGTGTAGAGCAATCCTTTGGAGAAGAAAGGAACTGGTAGAACCCGACCTTCCAGAAGGTGCGTAACAATATACAACTGTGTACAAATGAGGCGGGCATGCCCCATGCTCGTGTTATGTAACTCTGAAAAAAGATGACTGAAGTGTTGGTGTAGACAACTGCAGCGCCCTCGGGGGCGGTAATGATAATGGCATAAGACAATTCTGCAAAGGAACATACTTTGAACAATAGGCAATGATCGCGGTAATAAGCAGCGACGATGATGTGGGCATTGATGGCCCGGCCGAGTTCAGAGGTCTTCGGCAAATGATAATAATAACTGCAATAGTCACAAAGTAAGACCCACTGTAACATGAGAAAGTGTTGGCATCGAATGTTATGGGGGTCAACGACATCAGGGAGCAATGGTGTTTCCCCCTATGCCGTCCGAGATCTCTCATTGAATGGAAAATGAGAATCAAGATACTGTCGCCCTTCTGGAAAATTGTGCTGATGTCGACAAAAAGGGGGACGCGACTCCCAGAAGCAAAGGGCTCTGTGGAATCTACTGAGGTGAGGAAGTGGCAGAGGTACATGGAAGAAGTCAAGGAGTGGGAAGACTCAAGACTGCCCTTGGCTGGAGGATGTAGGAGATAAATAGTGGCCGCAACCGTGTGACAAGGTCGAGTGTCAGGGGGATGCCAAGACCAAGGATAAGTTGTGCCAGAGGCGGGACAAGGTGAACAAATTCAGAGGGTAGAGGTAAGTGATCTGTGGAGTACTCTGAAGATATGGACGATGCCGACAAGGGTAGATGATAAGTAATGCTCCAACCAAGGGTGACATGGGTTGCGTGTGGCCAAAAGAAAGCAAGTCGCCAACGGTGATGACAAAAGAAAATGTAATGACTGGAAATAAAGGTGTTTGTACAATAAATAATAAATAATTTGTTGGGGAAAAAATGTTACAAATATAGAAACGAGTGCCCCAGTGTGACATGAGTGCCCCAGGGAGGGCAGAATGCGTTTTGGAAAACTGATGAAGGGTGGGGGCCCCATTGGTGAGTTTCTGTATGAGGTAGGTGAAATAGAGAGAGGTTCACAGATGGGCAAACTGATGGTGGATGAAATGAAGGGTTCATGATATTGCGAAGGTGCAGGTAAAAAATAGAAGCGTAAAGAGATAATCTGGGAGTCCATGTGGGAAATCTAGCAAAATGAGGAGAAGGAGTATGTGGTTGATTCGCAACATAATGAAAGACTATCAGGACTCCCATCCCTAGAGGGTAATGAAGAACAGCATGAGTGTCGAAAAGTGCCCAAAAGGTGCTATGAATGGGACAACTCATGTGGGTAAGAATGCTACCGGGTAACAGTACCGAAGATGCAAATGGAGGTGTGGGTACTGCAGAGCCGGGGATGAGGATCCTAAAGGCCAATATCAGAGGGTGTGACTGGAAATGTAAATGCAATACAGCGGGAGAGACTACATGCCAATGTTGAATATATACCTGAAGGAGTGATGCCGAGGGATGAGGAGCAAGTACCTGCACATATGAGAAACAAATACCCAAAGTGAAAAACATCTAAAAAGAATCAAAGAGATGAACATGTATGGAGACAAATGTGACAATGCGCGTGCGTACCTGACCATGATATGAAAAAAGGTGCCCTGGGGGCTCAGGATGAAAAGTGACCCAGGGACAACTGTGATGTAGGTGGCGGGATGCCGATCTCGTGGATGAGGATGGTTTGAAAAATGGAGGCATGAGGGCTTCCGGTGGAAGGAAGAGTGCACGATGATGTAGTGCGTCCCAGGGAGAGTCCGGGCATTGTAGCTCTTCCAAGATTTCTTCATCGCATTGGAAACGACGGGAATATAATGGATAATGTGGAGTGATCGCAGTGACAGTGTGATTGCCCCTTGCTGAAGAAACATAGGGGATAATGCTAGGCGATGGTGTGGGTTCACTCGACATAAACCATATATTGAGGTACTGAGGAGTACCCGTGGTGGTAGGGTGGAGAGTCTCCGTAGGGGAATGAGCAGGAGAGTTGGGGGGGTTGCGGGGTAAATCCTCAGAGATGTCATCTAAGAACCATGGAGGCGTTGGGAGTGCCTCGGGCTCGAGAGAAATGACGTGAAGATCCGCCAGTGGCGAATTAAGGTCAATGACCATTGCTGCGGGGGGGTGAAGCAGGGCCAATTGACGTTGCCTATATTCTAAGATCATAGGACACTGATATGTAAAGTGATCTAATGAATCGCAAAGAGAGAAAGGGCATCTCATGCATTCATTGACTGAAGTGGTGACATAGTGAATGTCAGTGATAGTCGAAGAGGACGTAGCAGGGCGTGGGTTGTTCTGAAAGTTCTGGCGTATGTCTGCTAATGTCTGCCGAAAACGTGGTAACGCTGGGCAATGATGTGTGTAATGGCCATATTCTGAACAGATAGCACACGCGAATTTGGTCCTCAACCCTTTACTACTGGAAGGTTGGGTGGTAGTCGGACTAGTCGTAGTGACGGGTGTTGTGGAAATTTGATTGAGGGGAATCAAATTCCGTAACTTAGGTAGGGATGGGCAATTGTTGGTTTGGTGTCCCTCCTTCTCACATAGTGCGCAAGGTGGTGGGATACGTGGAGGAAGTGGAGCAGTGGGCTCCTTCTTCTTTCGCCTGCCCCCAGCTGTAGCAGGGGGGTAGGGAGTATGGGGGTTGTGGGGGTGAGGACAAGAATCGTCATGGGGAGGCCTTCCTGTGGGCGAGGGACCATCTCAGGTGGATGTAAATACCACACTGGGATTGCTAACACCATGTTGGGTAGTGTAAGCGTTGCGGCTACCTGGAAAGATTCTATACCGGGTGGAGGGTAAAAGAAGGGAATTTGAGTGAGGGGTCGGGGAACTGTCTCCCAAATGGGATTAGGCCCCTGAGGGGGTGTGGATTCATGGACTGTGGGGGTCGACGAGTTCACAGGAGGCTCCTGTGGGAGTGATGCTGCGACTATTGAGACGTCAGGAATGACTGAAGCCTCCTGAGGAGGATGAGCATCCTCCATGTGAGTTTCGTTAGAGGATACGATGCATACGTGATTAGGGGGAAGGAGTGGTGGTGCTCCATGGTACGTCCCTAACAAGGATGGATCTTTGAAAATACCAGGACCCATCTCAACGAGTGGATATACGTCTTTGTTGGTGTGAATAAGAGGAAGAATGTTATTGAGATTGGCAGATGGGTTTGGCTCGTAATGTGAGACTTTGTCAATGGTTACAATCTTCCCATTGTGGGGGAACATGATTGTCTGAAAGACGGATGATGCCACTGCCTTCATAGCATACATGTAGCTACGTCCAAGCAAGATATTGTAATCGAGTTGAGCGTCGATAACTTCGATGTCAATGAGAATAGTTTTGCCCCCGAGTTCCACGGGGACATTTTGGAAGAGCCCTTCAGGAGAGGATGGTCGTCCGTCATAAGATCGTAATGTGATGGCGGAAGGTATGAGTTCCGGGGAACCAAGTTTTTGCCATACTGTTTTGGACATGATGCATGTAGATGCCCCTTCATCGATGATACACCGATGGACAATGATGTTCCGTATTTTTACTGGTATTTGAATAGCAACTGCGACGGGAAGACGCGGTTCGCAGCTATCGAGGTCGAAGGTGATAAGTCGAGTATCAACAGGGTCGACTGCCGCCAAGGCAGAAAGTAGTGATTTTCGCTGCATGGGACAAGTCTGGAGGACTTCCAGAACTGACATGGCAGCCGGGGATTGTGCTAAGTCATCTACCAAGCTGTAGTTATGTGCTGCCCTAGCTTGTGGATTATGGACATTCCTGCGCAATGGAATGCGAGGGATGCGTAATGGTGGTTCGGCGGAAGGGCGAGGGATCACTAACGGCGGTCCCGTCGGTGTAGGGTTTGTTTCTAGAGGGATAGAATTAGACTCCTGGTGTCTAATACTGACGGTTGCGTGTTTGAAGAAGGATTTCTTCCTCACTGGTGAGGAGAATTGTTCGTTCTGCTGGATTGTTGGGATTGTGGTATTGGCCCACCTGAGGTGGGGGGTGCTGCGTGTCCTGTTGGGTGTTTACTACGCCTTGATGTGGGATAGGATTTTGTAGCACGGTGGGAGTGGGTTGTTGCGCGTATTGTTGTTGTGCCTGCTGAGGGGCAGGTTGCGCTGGGGAGGGGGGAAGGCTCCCAGAGACTTTCAACCTTTTGAAATCAGCGATCTGGGGGCAATGGTGAGTGTGATGACCGTACACGCCACAAAGAGCACAAGGGTGGATGGTTTTAACATTATTCCTCCCTTGGCGTTTGTTGTTATTGCCCCCCTGGGGGTTTTGGTTCCCTTGGTTCTGGTTGCCCCCAGTGGGTGGATGCTATGGTGGTTGATTCCCGCCTTGACCAGGGTTGTTGTTGTTGTTCATGTTCCTGCCTTTCTTCCTGACATTGTTCGAAGGGTGAGTTGGGTTAGCTGTGTTCAACTGTTCAAAATTTTGGTATTGTTGAGCAGCAGAGGGTTGAACAAAGTTTACCCCCGCATGAGGATGTGGGGGAGCCATGGGTTGTGGAGGACCAGGAAACGAAAAATATGGGTTTTGTGGTGGTACCGATCCATAAGGTACATAGGAAGGCTGTGTGCTTTCACTAGTACTATACGCTGATGTTGAGGGAGTACCACTGGTTGTGGGAACAGGTGGATGTATGGGAGGTGCCGGTGGTGGTCCACTAATGGGTGGAGGTGTAGCCACAGGGTATGGTTGTTGATAAGGGGGTGGGGGATAATAAGGCGTGCCCCCATATACCTGCGGGTATTGAGGTGTTCCATACATCGGTGGTGGTGGGGGTTGTGGACCATGGTGTGCAGTGGCACCTATTAGTCCGTCTGCTGAGTGAGACATCCCAGGTTTGTCCTGGCCAAACGGCGCAGGTTTTGGAAGGTCAGGGAGTACTGTGTATAAATACCCTGACTGTGCATAAATGAGGTCATATTGTTGAGCCTTGCTGATGGCTTCCTCTTCAGATTGTGGGAAGGTGGAAGCTACATCCTTACCAAGGAGAGCGACAAGGGATCTAAGAAACCAGTCAAGACATTGATGTTTGGTGGTTTCTGCTTTACACAAACTACGTCGCCTACGCCACTCATGAATGTGATCAACTATGTGGGTGGTTGAGGTCTGTTTGAAGTTAGACAGTAGTTCTAGACCATTGTCATGGCGGATGGGTAGTTGGAAGAAAGTTAAGAATGCTTTGGCCAAGGACTCAAAGGTTGTGTGGGACCCTGATTTTTCTTCGACATACCATTTGGTTGAGGGGCCAGTAAGTGTGCATTGAAATAGTCGCAATCTGACGGAATCATCCATAATGCTATTGGAAGAACACCATAGATGAAAGGTCATGACATGATTGGCGGGGTCATCCCCTGCCTTTCCTTCAAACTTTGGTATGTCTGAAGGGAGTTTGGTTGGCATTGCAGGCCATGTGGCATCATGCAATATAGGATCATTGGTAAGCTTGGTGAGATCTGGTATGTTGAGAGAGGCCAAGTATGGCATCTGTAGTGGGGGGGGAGGGTTAGCTCCGGCCATAGTGTGTTGTGAACCTGACCCTTGATGGGGACTAGGTGGGTTGGTGCTCCCTCCTTGAGAGGAAGTGGGTCCCCCGCTTCCGTGCAAAGGAGAGCGATTGAATGGATGACCTTGGGAAGTGGACCCAAGTAAGATAGAACCAAGCAAAGTTGTTCCTAAGATGGTAGCACTCACAGGAGTGTGTGAAGGAGGTACTTCTGAACGAGTACGACCAGATACTTCCCCTAAGATAGGAGGGAGGTTGAGCAAGCGTTGTGAACGATGGGGGTTCTGTGGTTCCCCTATGATGTCAGACTAGTTGTGTGAAATGTGTGCAAAAAGTGGTGAGAGAAATATAGAAACAAGAATCTTTGCTGTGATTTGCTTTACACAATATATATATCAAAGTCAAACTATAATCAGAGGTGCATCATACATAAATGAAAAAGAAGCATATATATGGGTAAGAGGGTTTTGTCTGCGTGGGGGAATCAAAAGAAAGCAAATGCTCGTGTCCTAAAAGACGTAACGTCCTTCCTCTCAAATAGCACTGGACCTTCCAATAGCTCTCAACAGTGGGGTCTGAAGTCACCGGAAGAGATACTAGTGAAGGATGAAATAACTGGTTATAATGAGGGGTAGAGGGGGCAATATCCCGAAAGAGCTGGCGATACTTCCCAATAGCCACA
>ML818919.1:132385-157196 GCA_009831015.1 Picea engelmannii | reverse complement strand
CTGTAACCTGTCACTGCGTCCAGATTGTATCTATACGATGTGCATGCATCCTCATACATATCATTCTCTAGTCATGTTCCATAAGTGTGTGTAATCATGAATAAGTATAATAACCCTCACATGATCTAAACTTCAAACCCTTTCTGATATTCAACCTCTCAATACATCAACAAATGCAATATCTCAACCATATACCACAAAAAATCTTAGCCATATGCCAAGAAATACAAGATGTGCCTCAACAAAAAGTATCAATGATAAATATACCAGCACTGCATTTTTGTATATCTGACTTATACAGAAGATACCATGCAGCAACTAGTCTCTCTGGGGAGAATTCTCAAATCTCCATAACCATTTCCCATGCATACATCAAAATCCAACTATTCATAGAAATAAGACATGACTTTTGAACCAATGGATAGATCTGATGTATCTGAGCATTGTAGACCTTCCTGGGATTTTGATCTCAGAATCTATAACCTCTGCATCTTCATCTTTTCAAGTTTCCATGGCTTTACCAACATGTACTCACCCTAATACACTGTCAGCCCGCGTACGCCTCAGTATGTACGCACCCTAATACACTGTCAGCCCACGTATGCCTCATAAATTAGCGTTTTTTTGCATTCGCTCTAATTCCAAAAATTTCACCGTCAACCCTTCATACTACCTAAGGCTTTCGCAACTTCAGATGTATCAATGAGTACTTGCAATAAGCCTTACACAACAAAAGATATTCAATGTGTTCAAGTGTGATTAAATGAGAGAGCCTTGCCTTTTATTTATACTTTCATGTAGCATTCCACTTTCCTTATTTTAGGGAGTTCTCCATTAAATTTATTATTTAAATAATTTATTTTGCAAACACTTTGACTTTTTGGGGCTTCTAGATGACTCGTGAGGGTTCTCCAACTTCACATGGCCATAACTCTCTTACCGTGAGGAGTTATGTGACGTTCCACATATCACCGGAAATGGCATGACATGTACTATGCATCTAGAATAGTATTACCTACAAATATATCAAAACCCATACCATTATATATCAAACAAACTTGGGTCCATTACCCAAACCTTTGTTCTACCGGAATTCGCTATCGTACTTTATTCAAGGATTGCATCAATGACAACCAACCCAATTAATCAACATCTTTAGCAAGATTTCTTGGGTCAAATCCCCCAATTCGTGGGTCAGCGCATAATCCTCTAGATGGGTACTTTTCTGCCCATGCTTATGATACAAGGAAGTTTTGGTACAACGCTAACTTTTTTTCATAAATCTGGGAAGCTGATAGTTCATCTACCAACTTCCTTCATTAACTACAATTCTAGAAAGATGGCCAATCTAGATTTTTCTTGAATTTTAAATTGGCAAGGGAAATTTCATTATTGTGTCCCTCTCATGACATCATAATCTATGTAGGCAATACCCTTCAATAGTTGTTCAACATTTTCCTTTTTTGTATTAATAACGTAAATATTTTCATCATAATAGGTCTGTCAATAGTCTTTTAGAAAAAATAATTATGTTTACAAGTTGGGGGAAACATGGGTGTTACAATCCCCTCCCCCTTAAAGGAACACCATCCTCAGTGTTCTTTGTATCTCAACACACCAGTCATGTTTTCTTCTTTCAGTTGCTTCAACAACAATGTTCCTCTTTCTAGGTCTGGTCCTTTCTAGACTCTTGGCCTTTGTCACATGCCTACAATGATTTCAAGAAACGAGCATATTAATCACAATTTCATGCAAAAGCATTTTATTGTTGTTCAAAACTCAAGAGGAAATATTCACATTAACACAATCCTTATCTATCCAATTTCATGGATCTGCATCCAGTTGGTTGTCTTACTAACTTGGTCCACTTTTTTCCTTATCATACCCATTATGTGCATAATCCCAACCATAATTTACAATAATTATCAAAGTCTCCTCTTCCTTGCGGTCAATCACCCTCCAGTCCCAGGCTCAAGCATCCCTTTCTCTGTTATACAGTCCCTAGGGAGATCCATCTTGTTTTTCCAAGGCTTTCTCGCAAAACAAGAGTTTTAGAGACTTCATCGAGTCTTACAATCGAGGCATCCCTCTGACTTGCTCTGTCGAGGCATCCCTCTGAATTGCTCTATCGAGGCGTCCCTATGGCCTATGTTATCATAACATGACATTTTATATAGTGATCATGTCTTATCATAAGGTTCTCATGTCTCAACAGTAGCATGTTTCCATGCTTTCCATCTTGAAAATAATTCTCTATACCTCCAAGACAGATATTTCATCTCGCCTGTATCACATGCATACAATAACCGTGAGATGTTATCATCAATTCCAATTCAGAATTTTCTTGCAAATCTGTCTCTGTCACCCATAGATTTCCAAATCCCACATTTTATTTTTAGATATGTTCTACATAGGAACCAGATTCACAAGTATGAGATTTTCCTTCCCATAGCAGTTTGGCTCAACAGGCATTAGTCTTCCTTATTAGCTTACTTTTGCTACCATATCCAAGACCCTTCTTCATGCAACTCCATATTCACATAGCCAAACCAGTTGTTAGTTCTCATGCACATTATATCTTCAAAACTATGCATAATAATAGTCAAATCATTTTCATCTATTCAATGGTACAAAGCAAAAGGAAATATCATTCTTTACACATGCATCATTTCAGCATACCAAATTTTCCAAATGCAATTCAAATATTAAATGACTTTAATCAATGTGACAATGTTCAGGGCCACATTCATACCCAATGCACTCTTACATTGATTTCAAGATTAGCACACTTTTTGACAAGCACTTTGCCATGGTGTGTTGGATCTCAACTAACCTCTTCACCATGTGGCTTATTCTTTCTTGCTCATTATTACAGCAGGATTGTGCTTCCTACTACAAGTTGATCATGTCCTCAATTTAACATATTATAATATGAAACCTAAGTTTAATATGGTTGCATTTAAACACTTATTTCCTTATCGGTATCCAGTGGTGTCAATACTCATGGCCACCCACTTCCTTTCTTTAAGACCTTGACAATTCAGGTAGAGTATTAGAGGGTCCTCCTTCCATAATGGGAATTCTATTGCCTATGCTCTTATGCAAGCATGCATTTCCTCAATGCATTCAATTCAATGTGCTTCCTATGAGAACTTTTGTTCCCAATCACTCTTGATTTTTCAATGTACCCATGACACTATTTGATTCTTGAATTTTCTTGCAAGGATTCCAATCATCCTTTACTACTAGAGATTCCTTTCTCTATTCTTCAAGCTCCTTTCTTGAATCATAATTTCTTGGGTATCAATGGCATCCAAGAGCCACTCAAATTCAACTACATATAATTAAAATAATAAAATATTTAAGAAGGGATTCTTACACAACCCCTTCATACCTTATGCCTCATAGGCATGGACACTTTTATACATGTTCTGGCTCCCAACACCCTCTCTGATATTACCTCACCAGTGGTGATTTATGAGCACTTTTAAAGTCCCTTCAACAAGTTTCAACAACAACCTTCTCGTGTTCATCCTCTGCTTGAGGTTTTCCATCATTGGTAATTGGTTTTCCCAACATCTCCAATTTCTTTCTCTATACGTGACATACATCATCACATTCGCGATTATAGTAGTTGTTATGTTAAATAAAATGCATGAACCATAGTATTTAATTCAACAAACATCCTCACATATGTCCTAGAAATTCTATGTGCACTTTATCACATTGCCCTCAATGTTTTCATGAGTGAAGGCACAATCAAACTTTCATCTATTTCAATATCCTACAACCATTAACATTCTCATGTCTTAAACATTTTCACATATTATCATATCAGTTTCTCATCCTAGAGAAACATAATAAACAACAAGAATGGGGTCAAGGGATTCTTCTCTTTTTTCAACTCCTTCCACACGGTCTATACCTTCCAACTTAATTGAACTACTCCCAAGGCCTCACCGCCTTTAAACATTCATGGCTTTATCTAATTTTGTACTTCTTTGTTCATTTTCCTTTCACCAACTGCACTTGTTTCCACAATTATTCTTTTAAGGCTTTCAACTCTGTTAAGCAATTCAAAAAGTGAGAAAAGTATTCCTTTTTTTTTCGTTCATTGCTTCTTCAGTCTACGCCCTGTTGGGATCTTCCTGCTCTTTTCATGAAGCAGTCTTGGTTAGTTTCACCTTAACCTTATTGGATAGATTTGCATGCTACAACAACAAGCTTTTTGTTCATAATGAATTATGAACCTGTGCATTCTGCACATTACCATTTAGTCATCATAATGGTCAATGTTAATTTGTTAGTCTTCCATTCATGCATTATATTTTAGAATGTAATCCAGGATTCTTATATAGATAGGCTTGAAGCCCACTGCCCAATTCTTAGCAGTCATTGAGGTTGTGACTATGTTCTCCTGACATAGTCTTTACACAGTTCCTCAACAGGGGACTTCTTCAACATGCAACTTCCTTATTACATATCGATCACTATCTGAGATGACCTAAACCTCAAGTTAGCCTCATATTTGTCGTTTCTAATTCTTACCCAATATTTCATACGGAATTATCAGCATGCATTTCTATTATGCATTCACATATGCACATTTAGTCTGTTAATTTGCATTCACATTGTGCTTTATTCTTTAGCATGCGGCGTGTGTCCACCATAGGCACACTTTATAGTTTCATTTCTGTATTTATTAAAGATTAGTTTGTTCATGACGATTCACAATCATTTACATGTAGTGTTTAAAATCATAATTACATTTTCTTTTATCATGACAACATAATATCCCTGCTCATTTATTCTTTCATCAATTTATACTAGCTTTTCCTGAGGAGATGGCACACATCCCCCCCAAGCTATTATTCAAAACAAAGCATTCTTGTCTCTTCAAAATAGAGTCAACTATGCATCCATGGTATTTATTCTATCCTGGCAAGTGCAATTCTTGCCTTACATTTCACATATTCAGGTAGTCACAGCGTATCTTTAATATACATATACTCATACATCATACATGTGCATTTAATATCATTCATTCATATCTATTTGGTCTTAATATCAGTCTTCATACAAAAAACCTTATACTGCATTCAATCCATGCACTTAAGCATATACAAACATAGATAAATATTCAGTGTGCAAGTTCATTGCTTACACTTTTTGCACGTCATTCACACATGTGGAAATTTCAACTTCCATATCCTTCCTCCTAGAGATCTTATAGCCATATGTATGAAAAGCCTCATAGTAATACTCAACACTATGTTTCCCTCTCTATTGAGAGCTTGCATTCATTCAAGTGACAAGTCTTGCAGACATATTCATTGTTATGTTTCACTTTCTAGATGATAACAACCAACAAGAAAACACTCTTCCCTCAACTGCTATAAAAGTATTTCACAACACAAAAATAAAGTTTGGGCAATTTCAACAGTGCCCAAGGCAACAAGACAACCAATATAGCTTCTCTTCATGTCTCAAAACATTTTTTTTTCCTCGACAGACCTTTTTGTCAAGGGAGTCCTTTTCTCTATTTTCTCTCACTACTACTTGAACATACCAAGCCATACCTATATGGCTACCATCCACCTCTGGATGTCAAACTGGCCCATTGGTCATCTAGAAGTGCCTCAACACTTCCTTTACCACCTTCGGGATCAACATTTCATTAACATTCTACCTTATCCTCGTAGTGTAATATACAATCAATATTATCAGCATTTTACTTATGTTGCTATAATTAGATCATAACTAACCATATGATCTATGACATCACCATATTTTACATCCAATGACAGACTATAATAGGTCTATATGCATGTTATATGCATGCTCAATCTTTTCCCTATGCATTCCAGCATATCCTCATGTACCAAATGTTTTACTCATGCCTGCAGTGCAGACGTATTCCACTTGATTGCCTCTTGCATTCTCATGGATAGACACTCCCTTAAGTTAATAGGGATATACACTCCCTTAGCACAACCATGAGATTTTTGAAATTTCCCATGTCACTTCACTTCTTCCATGAGGGTTATTCTTAGTCCATAGGACTCCTTTTTACTTTGCAAAAATGGAATTATCCCAATAGCAGGTTTTCAGTTATGACAGGTCAAGTAAGTTGACCTCACATATTTCCATAAGGCCTCTAGTCATGGTGAATTATACTTACAAGGCCTAATCTCTTATTTAAGAAGCAACTATAATTACCAGAGGCTTCATAATGCCAAATTTGTAGGCTACCTTACAACCTATTATGTCCATTCTCTCCCTGGACTCAAGTATCCCTATAATAGGTTTCTGCCATTCAAAACCAATTCTTGTTAGTAGTGTCTATCAGCATAATCCCACTTTTGTAGTAGTGGTTGTCATTCCACCAAAGAAACGATATGATTCTTTTGTTGCAATCTAGCGTGCTTCAATTTTTGTTGAGTAAATTCCCAACAAAATTTAAATCTGCAATCCTTCCCCTAAAAAATCTTATGTAGATAATCTCCTTGCGACAAAACACAATTTCAATAGGCTCATCTTAGCCTTGGAAACAAAGTGTTTGAAACTTTCTCTTATGGATAGGGTAGGGTAGGGTGCCCTCCCCCTTATAGTTTTCTAAGAAAAAAATTATTTGACTCTTTCATGAGTCCAAGCAGACCAAGTGTTGTTACCTGCTCTGATACCACTCCAATGCACACCCAACCCCCTAATTTCCTTTTAAAGGATAGGATATTAAATTTTCTCTTTTTCCAAACCAACTCAAAACTGAGCTCTAGAATGAAATCTATGACCTTTCGAAGTTCTCGGGATTTTCAAGCTCAGCATCTAACTCTCTACCATGTGGCATCCACACCTCATCTTGTGTCTCGTGTCACCTGACATGGCGACATCATGGCACATATGTCGCCTTCTCCCAACTTACCACAATGGAATATTTATCCACGCGGACTTACACTCGTCAACGTTCAGACTCATTTTTCCACTCAGTCTCTGTTGCCTTTGATGATTGTGACATCGAGGAATATTTCCTTTCGATGCCTTCCATTTGAAGTTCGCAAGACTCGGGAAAAAACACCACTCCAAACTCAAGGTATCAAGAATATTCCCTTTCGATGCCTTCTATTCAGAGTTCGCAAGACTCGGGCAACACCACTATTCTGAACTTGGGGTATCAAAGAATATTCCCTTTCGATGCTTCTATTCGGAGTCCAAAAGGCTGAGTTGGCTTCACCACTCCGAACTCAAGGTATCGAATAATATTCCTTTCTCGTTGATGGACGGTCTCGATGCACACAAGATCTCCCGACCTACTATTAGGACCCATTCGACGCTTGAGATTTTCCACTCGACTCATCAACCAATTAAAGATTGACATGCGTCATCACACTAATGCTCTTAGTTAGCTTGAACTCACCCTTCTCACTTATAAACCGATTAAAATACTTACTTAATATTTCTTAAAATACCACTCTTCTGTATTTATTTTATAAATTCTCATTTGGGATAATTATTCTCCACAAACTAATTATCCCCGTAATTACATTTTGCTTAGCCTAATAATCTATGGCCCAGTAATTAACAAGGATTCACTCTTCCTCTCTGATGCAGTACTGCCCTCTACCTCACCAAAGGCCTCTACGCTGACCTCCCAGTCTTAAGGATCATTCTAATTTTTCCCTCGAGCCGAAGTGGCTCCTTCAATTCTCTACTGGAATCTCTATTTAAAATTGACCCACGGGTCTTTTTCTGCTCGTTACAGACTCTAGGCCCGATCACTGTACTCTTCACAACAAGGAAAATAGAAAATCGGGTTTCGGGTTTTCAAAATCCCGATGTCACAAACCCTGGCTTTCTCATTCTCCCGATCTCCACTATCCCGAAATGCCCTGACTTCAGTTACCCTCTGGGCTAGACTCGTGGTCCACATGACCTCCCTTTATATGACTGCGTTCCTATCACCTTTCGGGATTTCGGGGCTTCAAACACCGAAATGTATTTGTCTTCGAGACTCTCGATCTCTCGAATCCCGATTTCCCAATATGACTTCTCTTTCGGAACTTTTCCCAAAAGTCGCGATTGTTGCCACGCGTCCTCAAGGATGGACGGTCCTTGTCTGCTTTGGGGGTTTCACCGTGGAAATTCTCGATCCCTTGTTATGACGAGATGACGTCAGCTGGGCCCCATAACGGAGCTTTCCTTCTTTCAGGATTTTGGACTTCGCAATTCCGAAATGCAAGTGTTTCCTGTCTTCAGGATCCGCGAAATGCCGACCCTTGACTTCTCGGACTTTCGACACGCGTCCCAAATGGATGGACGGTTCAGATCAAACCTCAGACTTCACCAAATGCAAAGCCAAAACACTCACTTATGTGAGTCTCGATGACCGAATCTCTAATTTGGATGATCACACAACACATGTCCTTCCAGGGATCCACGGTTGTGATCCTTTCGCTGTTTCAGGGCTCAAAAGGTCTCGAACTCTTGGTATCAAGACTCCCGATATGCCGATGGTTCTCAATTCCTGCCACATGTCCCAATAGATGGACAGTTCTGATTTGTATCGGGGTTTTCACTATGGATCTACCCGATCTCTTGTCCATGGGATTTCCGATATCCCTAACTCCGACACCTCGATATCCCGACACCTTTCGGGACTTTCACTCGGCTTGAGAGGGTTTAAACCCCGTGAAACTCCTGTCAGATCGGACGGCTGGCAGGTAACTAGGTGAGGATCCAATGGCTCACGATCTCCTGAGCTTGAACTCCGGACGTAGCTGTAACCTCCTCGCTTCTTTGTCAGATCAGACGGCTGGCGGGATTTTTGCTAATCCTCTACAGAGAATTATGACCATCTGTTTCTTCCTACTGACGATTCCTGCGAAGTGAACCAAGGATTCCTCCTCGGATTTATCCACTTGCGGCACAAACTCTCGATGCCTTCCAATCACTCAAATGCACCAACTTCTTATACTGCCTTCAATAGTTCCGAAGGCTTTATCCTTCCTGAGTTCTCTCACAACTTCGAGTCTTAAAGAAGACCCTTGCACGCACTCCTTGCGGCAACCTCCAAACACTTGAAGTGTTGAATGCTCTTCGACCTTGCGCACGCTCTGCAACAACAGTCTCTCAATAGCCTCTCAGATTTTTAACCCCTGGATTTAAGCTTGGTCTATGCACACCTTGCATGACTTCTGTGCCTGACTGCACCTCTTGTGTGAATATGAGAACAAACGCTATCTCTCTTGATATTTCAGAGACGGACCTCTGAACCTTTTGTCAACGCACTCCTTGCGGACAATTCAACTGCACTACTTGCAGGAACTCTTGCTTAGACAAAGAAACAATTGAAACTCATTTCACTCCCCTCTCCTCTCAGATTTCAAACATTCAACAAGAAATCATTCATACATAGCATAAAAGCAATTGCATGACAAAAAGAGTAAAGCATTCATGAGCATAACATTCAAAGATGTATACACAGAGAATATATGGACACCATGAGTCTGAATCATAGCTTCTTTTTATTAATTCAGAACTTCTATACATGGAGTCTGCTACACAGCTCTCTGCTTCTCTTCTATGCTCTCTTCTCCTTCTATTCTTCTATGTTACAATTACACAATGAGGGTGTTTATATTTGTTTTCCCTCCACTCCTAAAACTATCTTATTAGAGAATTCAAAGCTACCTACCAACATAAATGCTTTCTACCTACTATGGACGAGAGCAGATCGCTCAAGGTCCTTTACAATATATAAGTACGCTTCTCCTTAACTATCACATTTAAGTTTAGCGCATCCAATCTTCAAAAGTTTTAAACAATTTATAATCTGCTCAAAATGTGTTGCGCTTGTCCCACGCTCGCTTGATGTTGATGATGCTCCTGCATCATACTCCCTCACTTGAAAATTTTCATGGGCTCCTGTCCATGAGCTCTTGCACGATCTGTCCATGCTTCTGAATCTCTGCTTCATTCTCCCAGTTGGCATCTTCAACTGGATGTCCTTTCCATTTGACCAAGTATTCAAAGTATTGTTTTCTTCTGGTCTCCTTGCCAATTCTTTTGTCTAGTATGCTTTCCATCTACGGCTTCTCTGCAACTGGCATATGCTTTTGCCACTGAACCTCTGACTGTTCATCATTTGTTCTTGCTTCCTCAGCTTTGTATGGGTACAAATCTGAGACATTGAATATTGGAGAAATTCTGATCCCATCGAGTAATTCAATCTCATAAGCATTTTCCCCAAATTTCTTCAAGACCTTAAATGGTCTGATTTTCTTCATCTTCAGTTTATTATATGTCCCTCTCGGGAACCTTTCCTTTCTCAGGTGTGCCAGAATCAAATCACCAACTTCAAACTGAAGTTGTCTCCTGTGTTGATCTGCTCTACGCTTATACTCCTGGCTTGAATTCTGTAAACGCTCCTTCACCCGGCTGTGAATTTCCTTCATCGCTTCTGCAAAATCTTCTGCACTAGCACTCCTAGTTGCATTATGTTCTGAATCTCTCAATTCAGAAATTCCCCTCGGCTGCATGCCATAGACAATCTGAAACGGACTCTGCCCTGTACTTCTGTTGATTGAATCATTATAAGCAAACTCCGCTTGTGGTAATATGTTGTCCCACTGACTGTGGTGTTTTGTCACCAGGCTCCTCAGTAAGTCTCCCAGACTTCTGTTTACCACTTCTGTTTGTCCATCTGTCTGAGGATGATAAGCTGAACTGAACAACAAGTTAGTTCCCAGCTTCTTCCATAAGGTTCTCTAGAAGTGTCCCACAAATTTAGTGTCTCGATCTGAAACTATGTTCCTTGGTAAGCTGTGAAGTGGAATGGCTTCTTTGGAAAATAGATTCACAATGTGAGTTGCGTCACTAGTTTTCTGACATGGAATGAAGTGTGCCATTTTGGAAAATCTATCCACCACCAAAAAGATTGAGTCAAATCCTCTTTGTGTTCTTGGCAACCCCAATATGAAATCCATGCTAATTGCATCCCACAGCCTCTTATGTATGGGCAATGGCTGATAAAATCCTGCATTTTGTCTCTTTCCTTTCGAATGCTGAAAAATTCTGCATTTATCTACAAATCTTTTGACCTCGGCTCGCATTCCTGGCCAAAAATATGAGTCATTCAGCTTTGCGAACGTCTTGTCATGACCAAAATGTCCTGCCAATCCCCCACTGTGTTTCTCCTTCAGCAGATTCTCCCTCATGGAGCATTTTGGAATACAAAGCTAATTACCTTTAAATAGTAATCCTTCCTGGATCATGTATTCTATCCATTGGCTTCTGTCTCTGAGAATTGGATTCTCAGCTGCTTCATATGCCTCCTTAAAATCTGGATCATCTCTGTACATGTCCCTGAGATCATTGAAACCCAACGTTTTGACTTTGAACTCCTGCAATAGCAAACACTTCCTGCTCAAAGCATCAACAACTTTGTTAGCAATACCAGAAATATATTTAATCACAAAAGTGAAATTCTGCATATATTCAACCCATTTAACATGTCTCTGATTCAACTTTTCCTGTTGAGTCACAAACTGTAGTGCATGATTGTCATTGTATAAGACAAACTCTTTGGGAATTAAGTAATGCCTCCACTTCTTCAATGCATGGATGATAGTATAGAACTCCTTGTCATATGTGGAGTACTTCACCTTCGCTTCATTCAGCTTCTCACTGAAATATGCTATCGGCCTGTCCTCTTGACTCAAGACTGCCCCTATTGCAAATCCACTTGCATCGCATTTCACTTGGAATGTCTTTTGGAAATCCGACAACACCAAAATTGGTTGTTCCGTAATCTTCCTCTTCAACAGATTAAAACTCTTCTCAGCCTCTTCTATCCAGTGAAAATATTTGTTTCTTTTCTTCACTGTGTCCATCATCGGTGCACTAATTCCACTGAAATTCCTGATGAACTTCTGGTAGAAACTAGCCAATTCGTGAAAAATTCTCACCTCAAATATGTTCTTCGGTGATGGCCAATTCTTGATCACTTCCACCTTATCTGGATCCATCCTTAATTTGTCTGCAGAAATAACAAAACCCAAATAGATGAGTTATGTCTTCATGAATGAGGATTTCTTCATGTTTATAAGCAGCTTCTCTTGCTGTAATCTCTTCATTACTGTAGCTAAGTGTTTCAGATGCTCTGCCTTTATCTTACTGAAAATCAGTATGTCATCCAAATACACAATGACAAATTTCCCAATGAATTCTTTCAGGACTTCGTTCATCAACCTCATAAAGGTACTTGGCGCATTTGTTAAGCCAAATGGCATAACAAGCCATTCATACAACCCTTCATTAGTCTTGAAGGTTGTTTTCCACTCATCACCTTCCCTCATACGAATCTGGTGATAACCACTTTTCAAATCAATCTTTGAAAAATATTTTGCTCCACTTAAGCAATCCATCAAATCATCCATCCTTGGCAATGGAAATCTATACCTGATGGTTATCTTATTAATCACCCTTGAATTAGTACACATCCTCCAACCTCCGTCTTTCTTTGGACTGAGTATTGTCAGAATAGCACATGGGCTCAAGCTTTCTCTAACCAACCCTTTGTCCAACAAATCCTGGACTTGTCTTTTGATCTCTTCATTCTCTTGCGGTGTTAGTCTGTATGCGACTTTGTTTGGTAAACTGGCTTCTGGTATGAGATCAATGTGATGACTCACACTTCTGATCGGTGGCAACGAACGAGGTAGTTCGTCCACTATTATGTCAGCGAACTCTTCCAATAGTTCCTGAACCTCTTCTGGTAAATCGCCCACTCTTGTGTTGGTTAAAACAATTCTCGGTTTCCTGACCACAATGAACTGTGGTTCCTCCTTCTTCTTGACCTTGGTAAGGAGTTCCTTCCCACTCATGAGAAGTACAGTGTTACTTACTTCAGGTTTCACTTCCTTATCTTTGATTGGAAGCAACATATGAGTTCTCCCATTCTTCTCTAAGGTGTATGTGTTCATTCTCCCATCATGAATCACATTTCTGTCATATTGCCACGATCTACCCAGCAATAAATGACAAACATCCATAGGAATAACATCATATAATATCTTATCATTATATCCTCCTATCTTAAATTCAACTAAACATTGTTAAGTGACATTTACCTGATGTCCCTTTTGTAGCCATTAAACTCTATATGGACTCGGATGTTCACTCATCTCCAGCTCCAGCTTTTCTACCATCTCTGTCGAAACGAGATTATCCGTGCTACCACTATCCATAATGACCTTGCATACCCTGTCCTTGGTCTTGCAAGCAGTCCAAAAAAGTTTGTTTCTTTGGGTTGAATTCTCCACCTCCTTCTCTAGTGTTAAGAGAACTTTTCGCATCATCAGTGATCTTCTGCCTTCAGCATCTTTTGCCTCAACATCTCGCTTTTGTGCTTTGGCGATGTGAGTCTCTCCACCCTCTTTCTTTTTATCTGGACATTCATAAGATTTTTGTCCACTCTTTCCACACGTGAAGCATTTTATCACTCCACCTCTTCCTCTTCCTCTACCTCTAGTACGAGGAAAAGTATTATTATCAGCATAATCTCCTCTCTGCTCAGTACGTTGTCCTCTTTGTTCAGCATATTTCCCTCACTGTGAACTTCCACCTCTCTCAGTTCGAGTCTGAGGTTTCTTCCAGTCCTCCTTGGGTTTCTGACTTTTACCTTGGACAACTGATTTTCCCCTAGCTTGACTTCTGCCTCAGCCTCTTTGACCCTGCTTTCGGCTCAACTTCTCCTCAGCCTTTAGAGCCATATGATAAGCATCTTCCACCGTTTGGATGGTTACCATGCTCATCTCATCCTGAATATCATATCTCAGGCCATTCATGTATCTGGCGACCTTTTCATCATCGCTTTCCCGATGACCTACTCTGATGTTCAGCCGGTAGAATTCCTCAGTGTATTCTTTCACTGTCATCAGCTTCTGTCTCAGGTTCTACATCCTCCTGAATAGAGTAATTTGGTAATCCCTGGGGATGAATTTTGCCTTCATCTTTGCAATCATCCTATCCCAACTCTTGATTTTTTGCTTGCCCTTGCAGCGTCTGTCAGCTTGTAGTTCATCCCACCACAATGCTACATGTCCCTTTAATCTTGTGACAGCATGCTTGACCTTCTTGTCTTCCTCGACATCTTCATAGTCAAAGTATGTGTCTAGGGCTCTAATCCAGTCTAGAAGCTCTTCATCATCCAGGTTTCCTTCATAAACTGGGATGTCCATTTTCTCTCTTACACCCATTCTTGCAACAGCTCTAATCAAGCATTCATTTGTGGCATCTTCTGCTGCAACTTCTTCTTCATGTTCAGCCTCAATCTCACTTTCAGAATCACTAAGATCCCCAATACCGACGGTGCGTCTCTGTGTTGTCTCCATGTCCTCCAGTCTGGCTCGTAGATCACGCATCTCTCTTGCCATGGCTGGATCAGTCATCTGCCTACCTCTTCTTCTCGACATTTCCCTGTCCTCTGGTGGATCAGGTGTTTGCATGTCTCTTCTTCTAGGCGGCATGGTGAAATTTTCCTTTTCCTTACTACAGAAAGCAAAGAATCCTATCTGTGCTCTGATACCAAACCTGACGCAGTACCGCCCTCTGCCTCATTAAAGGCCTCTGCGCTGACCTCCCGATCTTAAGGATTATTCTAATTTTTCCCTCGAGCCGGAGTGGCTCCTTCGATTCTCTACTGGAATCTCTATTTAAAATTGACCCACGGGTCTTTTTCTACTCCTTACAGCCTCTAGGCCCGATAGTTGTACTCTTCATGACAAGGAAAATAGAAAATCAGGTTTCGGGGTTTCAAAATCCCGATGTCACAAACCCTGGCTTTCTCGTTCTCTCGATCTCCACTATCCCGAAATGCCCTTACTTCAGTTAGCCCTCTGGGCTAGACTCATGGTCCACACGACCTCCCTTTATATGACCGCAGTCCTATCACCTTTCGGTATTTCAAGGTTTCAAACTCCGAAATGTATTTGTCTTCGAGACTCTCGATCTCCCGAATCCCGATTTCCCGATATGACTTCTCTTTCGGAACTTTTCCCAAAAGTCGCGATTGTTGCCATGTGTCCTCAAGGATGGACGGTCCTCGTCTGCTTCAGAGGTTTCATCGTGGAAATTCCCGATCCCCCGTTATGACGAGATGACCTCAGCTGGGCCCCATAACAGAGCTTTCCTTCTTTCAAGATTTTGAACTTCGCAATTTCGAAATGCAAGTGTTTCCTGTCTTCAGGATCCGCGAAATGCCGACCCTCGACTTCTCGGACTTTCGACACGCGTCCCAAATGGATGGATGGTTCAGATCAAACCTCGGACTTTGCCAAATGCAAAGCCAAAACACTCACTTATGTGAGTCCCGATGACCGAATCTCCGATTTGGATGATCACACGACACGTGTCCTTCCTGGGATCCATGGCTGTGATCCTTTCGCTGTTTCGGGGCTCAAAAGGTCTCGGACTCTTGGTATCAAGACTCCCGATATGCCGATGGTTCTCAATTCCTGCCACCTGTCCCAATAGATGGATAGTTCTGATTTGTATACAGGTTTTCACTATGGATCTACTCGATCTCTTGTCCACGGGATTTTCGATATCCCGAACTACGACACCTCGATATCCCGACACCTTTTGGGACTTTCACTCGACTTGAGAGGGTTTAAACCCCGTGCAACTCCTGTAAAATCGGACGACTGGCAGGTAACTAGGTGAGGATCCAACAGCTCATGATCTCCTGAGCTTGAACTCCGGACGCAGCCGTAACCTCCTCACTTCTTTGTCAGATCGGACGGCTAGCGGGATTTTCGCTAATCCTCTATAGAGAATTCTGACTGTCTATTTCTTCCCATTGACGATTCCTGTGAAGTGAACCAAGGATTCCTCCTTGGATTTATCCACTTGTGGCACAAACTCCCGATGCCTTGCAATCACTCAAATGCACCAACTTCTTATACTGCCTTCAATAGTTCTGAAGGCTTTATCCTTCCTGAGCTCTCTCACAACTTCGAGTCTTAAAGAAGACCCTTGCACGCACTCCTTGCGGCAATGTCCAAACACTTGAAGTGTTGAATGCTCTTCGACCTTGTGCATGCTCTACAACAACGGTCTCTCAATAGCCTCTCAGGTTTTCAACCCTTGGATTTAAGCTTGGTCTATGCACACCTTGCACGACTTTTGTGCCTGACTGCACCTCTTGTGTGAATATGAGAACAAATGCTATCTCTCCTGAGCTTTCAGAGACGGACCTCTGAACCTTTTGTCAACGCACTCCTTGCAGACAATTCAACTGCACTCCTTGCAGGAACTCTTGCTCAGACAGAGAAACAATTGAAACTCATTTCACTCCCCTCTCCTCTCAGATTTCAAACATTCAACAAGAAATCATTCATACATAGCATAAAAGCAATTGCATGACAGAAAGAGTAAAGCATTCATGAGCATAACATTCAAAGATGCATACACAGAGAATATATGGACACCATGAGTCTGAATCACAGCTTCTTTTTATTAATTCAGAACTTATGTACATGGAGTCTGCTACACAGCTCTCTGCTTCTCTTCTATGTTCTCTTCTCCTTCTATTCTTCTATGTTACAATTACACAATGAGGGTGTCTATATCCGTTTTCCCTCCACTCCTAAAACTATATTATCATAGAATTCAAAGCTACCTACCAACATAAATGCTTTCTACCTACTATGGACGAGAGCGGATTGCTCAAGGTCCTTTACAATATATAAGTACGCTTCTCCTTAACTATCACATTTAAGTTTGGCGCATCCAATCTTCAAAAGTTTTAAACAATTTATCATGTGATCAAAATGTGTTGTGCTTGTCCCACGCTCACTTGACGTTGACGATGCTCCTACATCACTCTCTTTCCATTGGGAAAATTCCACATCCCGAAAGAGTTTTTGGTATTAATTTAAATACAACTCTTGTAAGGATTATCTCATAAGCCAATTAATTATATTATAACATAAACTATATTATTTTCTAATATAATTAATTAAACTGTGCTATGCCTAAGTTTATAAATCAAGGATCCTGGCTTATGCCTCCTCACTGAATTTCCCACATAATTCAATATATACAAAAATTCAAAAAGAAAGGGAATTAAATTATATTTAATATTATATATTAATTTGCAGGTAATTCAAACCCCATTCACGTGTCATATTTCATACTTTATTCAAAATATCATGGTCAGCATTTAGATTCATATTCTTAATTCTTCGGAGTTGTACTTTGAACTCCCCATGGCCAACTCTGAAATGGTCAACTCAAAGGTTTCAAAATTTGCATTCATTGGTTATATATTAAATATTAAATATTTTATCATCTCAGCCCTCGTCCCAAGGTCTTCTCTCTGGAAATGCATGCGCCCCTCTTAATACTCCAACCACCAATCACAAGAGGGATGGGTTTAATATTATTAAATGTACGTGGGACCTCATATCATCTAGGTTTTTGAACTTTGAACGCTCACCCTTCTCTCAATACTCTGATTGCCAATCATAAAAGAGCAATTAATTATAATATAAATTATTTAAAGCCTCATACGCTTAGACCATCACTCTAATATTTAAATTTTTTACCATATATATACTTTATACCATATATGCCACCGCTCTGATGGCTTCGGACCTCATACACATGCGCTCTCCCCTTCACTCTGAAGGTTGGACTCCAAAGACCAATCACAAATGAGCATAGCTTAATATTGAATAATGTGTAGTTTTAAAAAATTCCATTGGTCGTCGAACTCCAAATAATTGCCCCATTCTCTGTACTTCGACGAATTATTGCTAATATAAATTTAGATATTTATACCTTGAGGGAGATAAAACGAAATAGATATTTCCATTCATTAAATCTCTAATAAATAAAATGCCTTAATAGTGACTTCTTTAGGAGCACCAAACAATTTGTATGGAGCATAAATAATAAAATCAAGTAAACTTAGCACAGTTTGATCCTTTACCCAAAAGGAAAAATATTCCAAATCTCCATTAGCCACACACGAGGCAGAAAAATTTCAAATTGTGATTATAATAGTTTACAATCCTTATTATTCAAATATTGAAGTATTTAATGGGTAACTCTAAAATTTTACCAGAGTTTACCAATCCTTCCTCTTCATCAATATTTGTTTGCTTATATTATTTTTCTATAATAATATATTTCTTGGAGTGAATTTCTTCATGTAAAAACAATGGTTTTTACGAGGGATTACTAATCCCCTATTTACATGCATTTCTTTCATATTTTTAAGGAATTAGTCAATATTCCCAAATCTTTCCCTTTGGAAAACAAATTTACTGTGAAATTCAAGTAAAATTTGTTTGTTACCAAATTCAAAGGGAATTTGATTATTCACAATATTTGAAATTCCAAATTTCATTTCACTCCACATTTAAAAACTTAAAGTGCATTTCTCATTCCTTTCCTAATGTTCGTTTGCAAAAATACTTTGTCTCTTCTTTAATGTGTGGCTTGTTCTCTTATTGTCAAACAGGGCCTGATCTTTCTTCAAGTTCTAAGTCTGGTAGGATTTCCAGACCAACAGAGAGGCCAAAGTCCTATGTCGAGCCTTCAATTTCCTAACAAAAGGTTGCACTTTCATCATTACCAAGCTGATTTTAGATGATTATGGTGGCTTGACTTTACTACCACTTGAGAATTAGTTCATATAAACTAATACAAATGATCAACTGGTATTCTGCTCCATTTTTGTTTAGAGCCCATTACTAACAACTTTCTTTTTCTAAATAAGGGCAGGAAAAAACCAATGACAGAATATGATTTCCAAAAATTTACTTCAGATTATCCCAGCCAGTCAGGCATTCAGAATCACAAATTTCAACATTTAGACAGAAGAATGATTTTTGCATGCATCTAGCACAAAAAAATCTATATTATAAAATAAACCAGTAAAGACAATATAAAACTCATAAAAAACACTTACTTGAAACTTGGAATTAGTTGGCAACTATTGAAGGGTGTTCCCTTTTCCACCCAATCGTAGGCACAATTGCTATTGGTGTATTCCTCAATTGGCCACACCCTAACTAGATCTTGATTCGATGAGAGAGAGTGGTTCTTCTTTTGCTCAACAACAACAAGGGACAAAGGTTACTCTCCTTTTCCCATGGGAACCTAACAGTCTAGTTTTCTATCCACTAGGCAAGGGAGCTTGTTGGGATTGCTCTCTCAATCACTCAAACTCTCTACAGCTCTATTTCTCAACTTTATTAGAAAACACTGCCCAACAGTTCCTGTGGTTAGAGTAGTTTATTTTCTCAGTTCTCTTCAGAACCAGAGAGTCTCACATGATTTACCCTTTCAAAAATGGTCATCTGACCCATTCATGCACCCCTCTATGTTTTTTAACAACCCAAGAGGTTTTTCCTACTCCTCTCTACTCAGAAATGGTTTCCAGATTCAAATAATTATCTCATGTTTTCTTTGCTCGCCATTTTGCCTTCGTTTCCTGCCTTCTTTAGCAAGATTTTGTGGGTCAAATCCCCCAATTCGTGGGCAGCCCAGAATCCTCTAGATGAGTACTTTTCTGCCCATGCTTATGAGACAAAGAAGTTCTGGTACAACACCCATTCTTTTTAATAAATGTGGGAAGCTAATAGTTCAACTACCAACTTCCTCCATTAACTACAATTCCAGAAAAATGGCCAATCTGGATTTTTCTTGAATTTTAAATTGGAAATTTCATCACTTTTTCCCTCTCATGGAATCATAATCTATGTAGGCAATCCCCTTCAACAGTTGTTCAATATTTTCCTCTTTTACATTAACAACATAAATATTTTCATCATAACAGGTATGTCTATAGTCTCTTAGCAAAATATAATTATGTTTACAAGTTGGGGGAAACATGGGTGTTACAATCCCCTCCCCCTTAAAGGAACACCATCCTCAGTGTTCTTTGTATCTCAGCACACCAGTCATGTCTTCTTCTTTCATTTGCTTCAACAATGTTGTTCCTCTTTCTTGGTCTGGTCCTTTCCAAACTCTTGGTCTTTGTCACATGCCTACAATGATTTCAAGCAACAAGCATATTAATCACAATTTCATACAAAAACATTTTACTATTGTTCAAAACTCAAGAGGAAATATTCACATCTACACAATACTTATTTGTGCAATTCTATGGATCCGCATTGAGTTAGTTGTCTTACTAACTTGGCCCATTGTTTTCCTTGACATACCAATTGTGTGCACGATCCCAACCATAATTTACAAGAATTATTGAAGTCTCCTCTTTCTTGTGGTCACTCACCCTCCAGGCCTAGGCTCATACATCCCCTTCTCTGTTATACAACCTCTCAGGTGATCCATCTTTCTTTACCAAGGGTTTCTCGCACAAGAAGAGTTTTAGAGACTTCATTGAGTTTTACAACCGAGACGTCCCATTGACTTGCTCTACCGAGGCGTCCCTCCAGCCTATGTTATCATAACACAACGTCTTCTATGGCAATCACGGCTTATCATGGGGTTCTCATGTCTCAACAGTAGCCTATTTTCATGCTTTCCAGCTTGACAACCATTCTATGTCCCTTCATGACAGATCTTTCATCTCACCTGTATCACATGCATACAATGACCGTGAGATGTTATTATCAATTACAATTCATAATTTTCTTACAAATATGTTACATATTTCCAAATTCCACACCTTATTTTCAGATCTATTCCACTCAAGAACCAGATTCACAAGTATGATATTTTCCTTCCCATAGTAGTTTGGCTCAGCAGGCATTGGTCTTCCTTATGGGCTTACTTTTGTTGTCATATCCAAGACCCTTCTTCCTGCAACTCCATCTTCACATAGCCAAACCAATTGTTAGTTCTCATCCATATTATATATTCAAAACTGTGCATACTAACAGTCAAGTCATTTTCATCTATTCAATGGTACAAAGAAAAAGGAAATATCATTATTTACACATGCATCATTTCAACATACCAAATTTTCCAAATGAAATTCAAATATTAAATGACTTTGATCAATGTGCCATTGTTCATGGCCACATTCATACCCAATGCACTCTTGCATTGATTTCAAGTTTGGCACACTTTATGAAAATCACTTTGCCATGGTGTGTTGGAGCTCAACCAACCTCTTCAGCACACGACTTATTCGTTCTCATTCATTATTACAGCGGGATTATGCTTCTTGCTACAAATTGATCATGTCCTCAATTTAATATATTATAATATGAAACCTAAGTTTCATATGGTTGCATTTAAACACTTATTTCCTTACCAGTATCCAGTGGTGCCAATACTCATGGCCACCCACTTCCTTTCTTTAACACCTTTACAATTCAGGTAGAGTATTAGAAGGTCATCCTTCCATAATGGGCAGTCTATTGTCTACCCTCTTATGCAAGCATGCATTTCCTCATTGAATTCAATTCAATGTGTTGTGTATGAGTACTTTTGTTTCCAATCACTCTTGATTGGTCAATATACCCATGACACTATTTGATTCTTGAATTTTCTTGCAAGGATTCCAATCATCCTTGACTACTAGAGATTCCTTTCTCTATTCTTCAAGTTCCTTTCCTAAATCATACCCTGCTTGGGTATCAATGGCATCCAACAACCACTCAAATTCAATTACATATAATTAAAATAATAAAAATTTTAAGAAGGGATTCTTACCCAATACCTTCATACCTTATGCCTGATAGGCATGGACACTTTTACACCCGTTTTGGTTGCCAACACCCTATTTGATATTACCTCATCAATGGTACTTTATGGGGACTTTTAAAGTCCCTTGAACAACTTAACAACAGCATTCTCATATGCATCCTCTACTTGAGGTTGTCCATCATTGGTAATTGTCTTTCCCAACAGCCCCAATTTCTTTCTCTACACATGACATAGATCATCACATTCACAATTATATTAGTTGTCATGTTAAATAAAATGCATGAACCATAATATTTAATTCAACAAACATCCTCATATATGTCCTAGAAAGTCTATGTGCACTCTATTACATCACCCTCAATGTTTTCATGAGTGCAAGCACAAACAAACTTTTAGTTGTTCAAGTATCCTACAACCATCAACATTCTCATGTCTTAAACATTTTCACATATCAACATATCAATTTCTCATCCTAGAGAAACATAATAAACAACAAGAAAAGTGTTAAGGGATTCTTCCATTTTTCCAACTCCTTCTACATGGTCTATACTTTTCAACATAACTGAACTATTCTCAAGGCCTCACTACCTTTACACATTCATGGCTTTAGCCAATTTTATACTTCTTTGTTCATTTTCCTTTCACCAGTTGCACTTGTTTCCACAACTGTTCTTTTAAGGCTTTCAACTTTGTTAAGCAATTCAGAGTTTTAAAGTGAGAAAAGTATTCCTCTTTTTCGCGTTCCTTGCTTATGCAATCTAATCCATGTTGGGATTTTCTTGCTCTTTTCCTGAAGCAGTCTTGGTTTGTTTCACCTTAAACTTCTTGGATATATTTTCATGCTACAACAACAAGCTTTTTGTTCACAATCAATTATGAGCCCGTGCATTTTGCACATTACCATTTAGTCATCAAAATGGTCAATGTTCATTTGTTAGTATTCCATTCATGCATTATGTTTTAGTGTAACATACCCAACCACCATGGTTGGGTCATGTCAGCTAAAATTTTCTCTTTATAAACTCTAATACTATTTTAGTAACATACCTAGCCTCCAACTAGGAAATAATATGTGCAAAATACACATAACACGAAACTTTTGCTAATTAAAGCCATTATTTTGTTGTTATTTGTTTTCCCATAGCCTACAGCTACAATTTATAACAGATTTAGCTACAACAATAACCATAAAACATATGCATCTGAAGCATGTTAATAATCAACATGAGATACAACTAAACCATTCATTACAGCAACATATAAGTCATTCTCATTCACGCGGACTTCATGCACAATAATAACACATGCAAATATCTTAGTACAATATTAAACATTTATATTAAACAAGAATCATGCAACTAGTTGCTTGGGACGGACGTTCCACCCAACCGTAGACTAATTGTTCCAAATCTCAACAGCGAGTCACCCCAGAGCTGAGGCTAGCAATCCACAAAAGAGGATGGTCTCTCACAGTCCACTCACAACTCATAAATCTCTCAACACAATTGATATTCTCCTACATATATCCTGACTTTTCCACCAACTCTCTTCCACTTGACCTGCCAAACCCAAGGAATGCACCATTCGTTTATCAGGGATAACCCAAGGGATGTACCATCAGTTTATCAGGGATAACCCAAGGGATGAACCATCCATTTATTAGGATTAACCCAATGGATGTACCATCCATTTATCAGGGATAACCCAAGGAATGTGTCATTTGTTTATCAAGGTCTCTATGGCACAGTTAGCTAGGAATCTCTCGATTGAGAATTCAAGGGAAATTGCTGCTAGGAAAACTAACAACAAACCAACAACAACCACTTATTATTTCAGTGCAACTCATGCATGATTTCACTCTTATGGCCTGAAAATCGGGCTCTTCAATTCTCCAACTCCAATTACACTCTAGACTCCACCCTCCACGGTCGCACCGGCTCCAAGATCTCTTTTCTTATCTTTGTACCCCTTCCATGCACAAACTTGACTTACCACCCAAACTGTTCAAACTCTTGTTACTTATGTCTCAACCCATACAAAATTCCTCTCTTTTTCTTGCCTTTCTTAACTCACACACTTCCCCAAGATGATTTTACTCAACCCCCATGTGCCCAATAACTTCGGGATGTGCCCAATAACTTCAGGATGTGACCACTCACACCCACCCTCTTACATGTATTCAATGATTGGCTTTGGAAACACTCAATCAAAAATGGGAAGGTTCATATACAATAGCAGATTTAGGAAAATCGGTTAAATCCATAAACATGGGTAATTCCCCCCTTGGACCCCTATTGGCCATTATCCTAGACACTCCCCTCTCTTGTGGATTAATTCAACCCCCATCTCTTGTTCACGTCCTCTTATCAGTTGACATCACATTTTATTATTAAAACATTGAAATACAATTCGCATATTACATCGCTTGGTCGTAGCCACATATTATCTACATAAGCATTAACCAAACCGACGATTATAATGGAGATGTTACATTCCCCCTCCCCTACAATTGTGCGTCATCCTCGGTGCTCTCTCTCTCTCTCTCTCTCTCTCTCTCTCTCTCTCTCTCTCTCTCTCTCTCTATATATATATATATATATATATATATATCACAATACTTAGAAATAAAATTTCTTCGATTTAACAACTACAACAACAACTCCAACCAAAATCTCATGTTCCTCTTAACTCATCGACCCAAGGAATGCACCATTTGTTTATCAAGAAAACCCAAGAGATGTACCATCTATTTATCAGGGCTAACCCAAGAAATGTGACATTCGTTTATCAAGGTCCCCAATGAAGTTGGCCAAGATTTTGAGATGTGGTTTTGGAACTCTAGTTGCTCAAAATGGAGTCTCTCGTTGTATCCTCTTCAGAACTGTCAAAATTTTGCAAGTATTATACCCACGTGTTTTTTTCATTCTCCCATGTAGCATCTTCAGGACCATAATAGGTCCAATGAACCTTTACCAACCCTATGGGTTTGTTCCTGAGCACTTTGACCTTCCGGTCCAGGATGTGTATCGGTTCCACCAGGAAATCCCCTTCGTGCTCCACCTGGATCATATTCCAATAAATTACATGATTAGCATCAAGTAGGTACTTTTTAAATAATGATACA
>ML818919.1:109491-126646 GCA_009831015.1 Picea engelmannii | reverse complement strand
TAGCCCTCAGTTTTCTGATTTGCAAACACTGGAATATTGCAACAGATATGGAGAGAAAGATGATGAGATGAAAAGTCCAGATCAGTAGTTCATCATGCTTTCTTCTCAGACGGAGATTAAGTAGTTTGTATTTAGCATTGCGATCTCTGAGGGAAACAAGCAACTTGATTATTTTCAGTTGATTGATTTAATGAATAAACAAGCAGGTTATAGGCAGGTTACAAGTTTGCTACAAGTTTTCAGATGATAAATTGTAAAGGCTAAATGACTCCATGCCCAATACTAAAGGCACAAGGTCTTTCGGGTTCTTGGAAAACTCGCAAGGAGGTCTCCATCCCAGTTGGAGCCAAATGTTAGCGATCAAATAATTTATTCTGAAATTTGTCTGAAAAATGATTCTTCATCTTGTGGGGGACTTTTGACTAACTTCCCTACCTCTAAATGTAGATCTGAAAGTACCATTGGAAATCTTAGGATGTCTAGTTGTCAGACAACTATTCAAGCGTGTAAAACGGACTCTCCACGACTCAGAAATTTGATTTTTCCCAAGGCAGTTTTCATTAAAAAAAATTGCACTTTCACCGGCTGATTGGTTTTGAAATATGCTAGTTAGCCGTTGAAATCTTTCCTTTTCACTAGCTAAAGGGGTGGATTCAAGACAAAAGAGTTGGTGAAAGCACAGAAGAGTCTAGAAACGTCTTCTTTCTGGTTAGATCGTGATTTTTGGATTCCTGAACATGTGGGAAAGGTGTTAAATGATGGATAATAATTAGGAGAAGCTAGAATATCTTTCTCATTAAGTTTTAAAGACATATGGTAAGGAAATAACACCAAATGGCATGATTACTCTTGACATAAATTGCCCAGTCATCAAAAACAGATTTTTGAATCTGTGATTTTCATCAGCAAATTGCCAAATAATGCTCCAGCTATCAATTTCGACTTATGATGATAAGATTAGATCATATATGTTAAAGATTCATTTTGATTATGTTTATTTTAGGCATTTCAAATCCATTAAAATAGGATATGAAATCTTGATGTAAAGGCTATAAAGACACAAACTGTTAAGGAACCAGGGGGTTCAATTTTGGATACAGGAACTATACCTTTGTAACAGACTTTTCATATCATAATACAGATCACAAGTTTCTCTCTCTATTAATGTCAGATTTCCACCCTTCTTATGTACTCTTATTCAAGTTGTTTTAACTGCAAAATGATTGTCATCTCATTGGTTAGTTCATAACTTGATTAATAATTTCTTACATTGTTTATTAAACCCATCATTGTGTATCTCGTTTATAAGCACTATCTTCTTCACCCACTTAAAGCTATTATTTGATTATTGATCCTTGAGGGCATTAGTTTATTTGATTATTCATTTTGACTGTCTGCATACCATATTGTAGTTGAGTTATCCCATTGATCCACACATACAAAAACAAGTTTACTTTAAGTTACCAAGCATCTTTGACTTACAACCTCAAAGAGTTTCTTGGAGTGATAACAATATGCAATCTTGAAGATTGGAGCACTTGTAATTATTCTTTTCAACTGTTGAAAATTCTCTTCACACTTGGAAGTTCATTTGAACTTCACACCCTTCTTTTGCAAAGAAGTGATTGGACTTGCAATCTTTGAAAAACCTTTTATGAATCTTCAGTAATAACCAACAAGACCCATGAGTGACCTAACCTCTATCACATTCTTTGGCGTTGGCCATCCTCTAATGGCCTTTATCTTCTCAGGATCAACTTCTATCAGTGTTGTTGATATTATATGCCCCAAGTAGTGAACCTTCTTTTGGTAAAAGATGCACTTACTTAGCTTAGCATATAATATGTGCTCTCTCAAAACTTGTAACACCATTCTTAAATGTTGCTCATATTCCTCTTCAAATTTGGAATAGACAAGTATATCATCTAAGAACACAATCACAAACTTGTCTAGGTACTCCCTAAACACTCCATTCATCAAACACATAAAAATTGTTGGGGCATTTGATAGTCCAAATGGCACTAACATGAACTCATAATGCCCCTATCTTGTTCTGAATGTTGTCTTGTTGATGTCTTCTTCCCTTATCCTTACTTGATGATACATTGATCTCAAGTCAATCTTTGAAAATATTCTTACACCTTTCAGTTGATCAAACAAACCATCAATTCTAGGTAAAGGATACTTATTCTTTATGGTAACCTTATTAAGTTGCCTAAAATCAATACACAACCTTAAGGTTCCATCCTTCTTCTTCACAAACAGAATCAGGGCTCCCCAAGGTGACACACTTGGGTGTATATTCCACTTTTTTAACAACTCTTCAAGTTGCATATGTAACTCCTTCAATTCTGGTGTACCCATTTTGTATGGTGTCTTAGACATTGGGGCAGCTCCTGGAACCAAATTGATAGAGAAATCAATGTCTCTCTTTGGTGGCAATCCTGGGATTTCCCTAAAAACATCTTCAAAATCCCTCAAGACCAGATGGTCTTCAATTCTTGCCACTTTATCTTTGGCGACCTCCTCCATATGGGATGCAAACACCTGACATCCCTTCCTGAAGCTCTTCTTCAACTGCATATATGAAATCTCTCTAACAGCTACAACTCTTGGAATGCCTTGAATATTGCCTTGTTTCCCTTCCTCATCAAGACATGTGATTGTCTTACTGTAATAGTCTAGGACAACATGATGCTTTTCCAACCAATCCATGCCAATTAAACAGTCATATGAACCCAATGGTATGATGTTTACATCTACCTTCGTGTTGGGTCCATTCATATCTATTTGACAATTTTTAACCAACTCATTGATCTCTCTCTTAGCCCCCATGGCTAACTGAACTAACCAGAATTTCTTATGCTTACTTCTTTGCAAGTGAAATGCTTCAACAATGTTAGAATTTATGTAACTATGGATAGCTTCAGAATCAATTAAAATTTCTATGGGCTGGTTATCAATCTTACCTTCCACTTTGATCATGGGGGATTGATATTCTGCCTACTTGTTGTCCAAGTTTGAATAAATCCTTGGCATAATTCCTCCCATGTCTCCCATGGTTTCATCCTCCTGAATGTTGTGGAAAGTCCTCATTATTTCTCCTTTATGAGGGCATTCCTTAAATAAGTGACTCCCCCCTCATCCCCAACATTGAACATGTTGTTGCCTTAGCCTTTTCCCAAATGAATCTACATTATTTTGGTCATTTTGGGTTGCCTAGCCTTGTTGAATTTCTTGGGAGTTATTTCTAAAAAAGGGTGGCTTAAAACCTTTCTACCTTTGATCCTTTTTCTCATTCATCATGTTATTCCAAGTCTTTTGGAATAATGACCTTCCTTTTCTTTCCTCATAAAGGTGCCTTTCTCTCCTTATGGTTTCCTCCAAGGTATTTGGGTTGTCATATTGAATATTGTCACTATAGAAAGAGGGTAACCCACTTATAAACCTTTGAGTTTTAACCTTCTCTTCCTTGATGAATTCAACATACTTCAGCAATTCAAAGAATCGCTTCGCATATTCCTCCATTGTCATGGTTCCCAACTTGAGTTCAAATAACTCTTTCATCTTTCTCTCATAGCAATGCTTGAGAAAATATTTCTCTTGGAAATATTCTTTGAATTTCCTCCATGAGATTCTCTTCTCATCGAGGTTCTTGGCTTTCTTAAGTTGATCCCACCACATGGTTTCCTTTCCTTGCAAGTGGTAGGTGGAAATCCTAGATTCTACTAGGGATGGGTGGAAATACTAGCTTCTTCATTTCCAATAGCCAATCCTCTACCTCTTCTCCTTTCCTGTGCTCACCATTAAAAGCAGGTGGTTTTATTTTCCTGACTTCACCTTGCAAGATGTCTGCCTCAGGCCTTCTTCTTTACCTCCAAACAGGAGGCACACTTGGGCTGCTTTCTGGTCCTGAACTTGCATGAGTTCTTCTAGTGGATTAACTTGGAGAATGATGGATCCTGCTCATACTTCATGGTTGCCTATCATTTACATGATCATCCCTTTTGTTGTGAGATCTAGATGTTGATACTTGTCTAGCAATAGCTGCTTGCTTGGTGCCAGAATCTTTGTTAACTTGTTTATGCAACATGTCCAAGCTCTGAAGTATCTCTTCCTGAGATTTCATAATCCTTTCATTGTCATCCATGTAGCTTTGCACTTCCCTATGCAGACTTCTCATAGTGACAAGCTCTTGCCTATCTCTTCTTCCATTTGACTATGTCTCAACATTCCCCATGTTGATATGCAAACCTCTAAACTCTTCCCCATGGTTATAAGACCCTTGAGCATCTTCTATGACTTTAGTCCTCATATAAGAACTAAGTTTCTTTATGTACCTCTAATTCTGCAAGATTTACTACCAACAAAATTTGTCATGCTAAAATAATTAACAAGATCCATGAAATTATGTATAATTGTGTTCCCATACTATATTAGAATTCTTTCTTTCATGAATTCGCCCAAAAAGTTTCAACACTTAGATTATTTTTCCATCTATTCGGACTCATGAACTCATGAACTCATGGACTTGCGGACTCACAAAAGCATAATTCTCCCTTTCATAAGTCAGTCCAAAAAGTCTCAACACTTAGATTATTTTTCCATCTCTTCGGACTCACAGACTCATGGACTCGTGGACTTGCAAACTCACGAAAGAATAATTCATCTTTTCATAAGTCCATCTATTAGGACTCACAGACTCGTGGACTTGCGAACTCCCAAAAGCATAATTCTTCCTTTCATAAGTCCTTCCGAAAAGTCTCGACACTTAGTCATTTTTCCATCTATTCGGACTCATGGACTCATGAACTCGTGAAAGCATAATTCTTCCTTTCATAAGTCCATCCAAAAAGTCTCAACAATTAGTCATTTCTCCATCTATTTAGACTCGTGGACTTGCGGATTGACGAACTCACAATCTTGTAACTTTTCTTTCATAAGTCCGTCTAAAAAGTCTCGACAATTAGTCATTTTTCCACTTCGTTGGACTCACAGACTCATAATAAATCCAACACATAGCATTTTTTACCTTTGCGGACTCATGGACTCATAATAAGTCCAACACTTAGTCATTTTTACCTTTGTGGACTCGCGGACTCACAGACTCATAATAAGTCCAACAATTGGCCATTTTTACCTTTGCAGACTCATGGACTCATAATAAGTCCAACACTTAGACGTTTTTACCTTTGCGGACTCGCGGACTCACAGACTCATAACAAGTCCAACACTTACTCATTTTCTAACTCCCTGCCACCATGGTAGTACACGTCACCTGCCGCCACATCAGCTGACATGTGGCCTTGCCATGCCATGCTAACATTAACGTACGGAAACATATCGAAAATTTTCCAATTTTGCCTATTTTTCAAAATTCCAAAAATGCTCAAATTCGCCCAAAAATGAAATTCCTTCTTGGTTCGTCAATAGAGCTCTGCAACTAAGCTCAATACAACCAAATCAAGCTCTATACATAAACATTTGTTCGCTGCTTTTCAAATTCAACTCTTTCACTTCGAAATTTCCATTATTTAACTACAAGAACTTGGGGATTTTGCTCAATTCCATCCAATTTCACCACGAAACACCGTAAACATTTTGTCAAACGATTTGCAAATGAAATCTTCCTCTGTCACACAGTTCGCTTGACAACTCAGTAATTTCCCTTCTACACTCTGTTAAATGGCCCATGCAGGCTCAGTGTAGAAAAACTGAGCTCTGATACCACTTTGTAATGTACCCAACCACCATGGCTAGGTCACGTCAACTAAAAATTTCTCTTTATCAGCTATGATACCATTTTAGTAATGTACCTAGCCTCCAACTAGGCAACAATACGTGCAGAATACACATACATGAAACTTCTGCTAATTAAAGCCATTATTTTGTTGTTATCGATTTTTCCATAGCCTACAGCTACAATTTATAACAGATTTAGCTACAACAATAGCCATAAAACATATGCATATGAAGCATGCTAATAATCAATAAGAGATATAACTAAATTGTTCATTAAAACAACATATAAGTCATTATCATTCACGCGGAGTTCATGCACAACAATAACACAAGTAAATAACTCAATACAAGATTAAACACTTATCTTAAACAAGAATCGTGCAACTAATTGCTTGGGACAGACGTTCCACCCAACCGCAGACTAATTGTTCCAAATCTCAACAGCTAGTCACCCCCGAGATGAGGCTAGCAATCCACAAAAGAAGGTGGTCTCTCATAGTCCACTCACATCTCATAAATCTCTCAACCCAACTGATATTCTCCTACAGTTATCTTGGATTTTCCACCAACTCTCTTCCTTTTGACCTGCCCAACCCAAGGAATGCACCATTCTTTTATCAAGGATAACCCAAGGGATGTACCATCTATTTATCAGGGATAACCCAAGGGAACCATCTATTTATTAGGGTTAACCCAAGGGATGTACCATTTGTTTATAAAGGACAACCTAAGGAATGTGTCATTCATTTATCAGGGTCTCTCTAGCACACATAGCTAGGAATCTCTTAGCTGGGAATTCAAGGGAAATTGTTGCTAAGAAAACTACCAGCAAACCAACAATCACTTGTTATTTCAGTGCAACTCACGTAGGAGTTCACTCTTCCAGATTGACAACCAGGCTCTTCAATTCTCTAGCTCCAATTCACTCCAATTACGCTCTAATTATGCTCCCATTATGCTCCATACTTTTCCCTCCTATGGCTGCACCAGCTCCAAGCTCTCTTTTCTTCTCTCTATCCCCCTTCTATGCAATAACTTTACTTACTTCCCAGACTATTCAATTTTTTTTTACTTCTATATAAACCCATACAAAATTCCTCTCTTTTGCTTGCCTTTATTGATTCACAATATTCCCCAAGTTGATTGTACTCAACCCCCATGTGTTTAATAACTTCGGAATGTGACCACTCACACCCAACCTCTTACATGTATTCAATTATTTCCCTTGGAAACACTCAATCAGTAATGGGAAGGTTCATATACAATAGAAGATTTAGGAAAACAGTTTAAATCCATAAACATGGGAAATTCCCCCCTTGGACCCCTCTTGTCCATTATCCTAGACACTCCCCTCTCTTGTGGATTAATCCATCCCCCATATCTTGTCCATGTCCCCTTAGCAGTTGACATCACATTTTATTATTAAAACATTGAAATACAATTCACATATTACATCACTTGGTCGTAGCCACATATTATATCTACATAAGCATTAATCAAACTAGGGATTATAATGGGGATGTTACATTTAGAATGTAATCCATGATTCTTATATAGATGGGCTTGTATCTCACTGCCCAATTCTCAATAGTCATTGGTGTTGTGACTCTGTTCTCTTGACATAGTCTTTACACAGTTCCTCCACATCAGACTTCTTCAGCATGCAACTTCCTTATTGCATATCCATCACTATATAAGATGATCTAAACCTCGAGTCGGCCTCAACTTTTCCATTTTTGATTCTTACCCAATATTTCATACAGAATTATCAACATTGTTAGCACAGGGGCAGACCCAGGGTTCAACGCTTAATAGCGCACCAACAAAACCTCGACTACCGGCCCTTTCAGCAACATCTGCAGGGGCAGAAGCAGGGGGGGTTACAGGACGCAGGTGTCTGTAACCAGGTTGGGACACGAATATGTGATAAGAGCACTTCGCACAATATTTTGTTAACACTTAGGAAGTGAATATGCATTAGTTTATTAACCTAATTAACACCGCATATCATAATCAAAGATAGATAAGCGCAGTAACAACAAGTGATTATGCACCCTAAGCACTTAGCACCTAGCACTATGAGTTAGATCTAGCATTCATTTACTCTTTAACATAAGTACAGTACTTAAGAAACAAAATATACATTCATTACATATCATAATCAAAGCACTAAGCCAATGTGTTGGTGTCTAAAGATGTCCTAAAAACAACCTTAGTTTAACATTAATTTATCAACCCGGAGATTCGCCTTTTATCTCAAGAATATCAGCAAAGTCTATGCAAGTAGCCTAAAGTCGTGTAGCTAAACCAAATCTGAGTTCATCAACAATCAAGTTCCTCAACCGTTCACCAAAGATTCTAAGAACTAAATGGAATTGAAATATGATTACTAAGATGTTCTAAATGGAAAGGAACTAATTAATCTATTGAATTCAGTTAACTAGAAAGCAGTAATTGAATCTAAGTAAGGACTTGCAGAATTAACTATCAATTATGAATTCTGATTACTGGAAAGGAAATAAGGAATTACTCTATCTACGGAAAGAAATAGCAATTATAATCTAATCGGAAGGGATAGCTAATGTAACTTTTCCGAAAGGAACAACTATTGTAACTTTAACTGAAAGGAACAACTATTGTAACTTTAATCGAAAGGAACAGCAATCGTAAATCTAAGGAAAAGGAACAGCGTGGATGAAAATGTGAGGAACTGTCAAGCAATAACTTCAGAAATGGAAATCATAACGACAATCATTAATAACTAATGGAAATATATGTCTTCTATATGCAAACAATCATAAAATCATTAACACACTTATGCATTTATCCTTGTCTATTGTAAAAGAGATCTGAATCACAAAATAGAAATCAAACTTCGAACTGATACAATTACAGAACGAGACAGTAGCTCCTTCAAATTGGGCCCTCGGTCTTCAGAAGTACTGCTACGAGAAACTCAAAGCACAGAAATGATAAAAACACTCAAAACTTTCATCGATTCCATGGCTGGTAAAACATTTACAAAAACTGCTTGCACAGAGCAATTCTGAGTCTAAATACTTGAATGCATTTTTTCTCTGTTTTGTCTGGATCTATTACACTCTTATATATTACAATAGTTTGGGTAAATCAAGCTATCCCGAGGATCGAAAGATCCTCAGGATTGCTTTACTATTATAAAATTACAATATAGAAAATGCATTTTCTTCAAACTGCTTTGCGCCTAAAAAGTCTTCAACCTCCAATAGCTTGTGCATAGCCAAAATCTCTTTGGTTATCTTTGACAGTTATTTATCCAATTCTGCAACAAAATCAAACCATTCCAATCGTAAATTAGAATCTATTTAATAAAAATGTAATAACAACCCTAAGAGACATATTAATCATATTCTTTCCTATCTATCCCTAACTATCTAAAGAATCAATCAAAATCATATCATGAACTGTGGGAAAAAGGAATATATTTATACCTTTTTCGTAACACAACATACCCCCCAACTTACCTTCTTGCATGTCCTCATGCAAGCTAGAGTCTTTCATGTAAACCAGTTATATTGTAGGGAGGAAAAGTTGGTTCACCAGGTCTCCTGAAACCATGGTTTCTTTTGATTTCGTCAAAAGTGGCGTTCTGTCTCTTTTTATTAATTTGATAATCCTTCTGGTAAACTTCTAGGGGAAACTAGAGGAGAGGGGGGTTATACCTACATCCCATCCAAGCAGGTCCTTCCTCCTGGAGTAGTCTAGCATATATTTCTACTCTGAAGGTTGTTGCAAAGAAATTCCTAAATCCAAAGGGCTCTCTACTTTTAACCTCATCGGAGGATACATCCCATCTTAGCTTGGAAGCAGTAATAGCTTCTTCCTTGAATTCTCCAAAATATGTGATACCTGAGCGGATGACATGTAAATGGATAGGAGCCAATGAGTCCACAACCCCTGCCCTTTTCATGAAGATCTTGTGTCGCATGATGGTTTAGAAGGATTTTGGAGGCTCTCCTCTAATCCAAAGATCTAAACCAGTTTCCCTATTTATGAACATTTTGTGAGCCTTACCCCATCTGACTTGCTTCCTAGTAAAGGACAAGAATGCCTGGAACTGTATGTCCCCTATGAAGAGGCCAGGGTTGTCTCCTCTAACTTCGTCCAAAATGAGATTATGGAAATATAATTCACACAGAAGGTATTGTACCTTCTCTTCCTGATCTCTGAAACATGAAATAAATTCTGGAACAGTGGCAAATGAAATGGGTTTACCTGCTCTGATGGCCTTCACTCTCAACAATAGATATTGTTCCAGCAAGAATAAAACATAATTAGTGGTAGGGGCTCTACAATTGATGGCATCAGAGTAGACATCACAGATGTGTTTGATTTGCTCCAAAGCTTCTTCCAATTGGGTTTGCACCTTTTTGGTCTTCTCTTGGGCTCTGGTAAGCGCAGCATAAGTCTCACCCTCTGTTGTTGTCATGTCCTTCAATTCTTTAACAACCCTTTGATATTCAGTCCTAGTTACCATTTCATGTTGGTGTTGGACCAATGCTTTTTGTGCTTGTGTAAGTTATTCTTTTAGTCTATCGATGATGACACTCTGTGCTTGAGATTGAGATGCTTGGTGTTCTTCCATAGCACTCATCTCTTCCCTGGATTGAATCAATGCTTGTTGGGCTTGTCCCAATTCTTCTTTTAGCTTATGAATGATGGCACCCTGTGACTGAGATTGGGACATTTGATATTCATTCATTTCTTTTCTGGAGCGAATTAATGCTTGTTGGGTCTGTGCAAGCTCTGCTTCCAGTCTATTCATGATAGTACTCTATTCCTGAAACTACTATGTTATCGTCAGTAATTCACCTTTGTTTTGAGTCAAGGTTGCTGAGACTGCAGTAGTTTTTCCTCCAGTCTCCTAATAGTAGCATCTTGCTCAAAAAGTTGAGTGGTTTCCTCTAAAATCAGAGTGTTTGTCTGTATCTCAATATTAGCCATCTCTTGTGTTTCTACAAGAATTATATCTTCATCCTGAACTGTTGCTTCTTCTACCATTAATTCCTCGGGATCTGTCTGTATTCCTACAGAAGTTGTATTAGCTGCTTTCTTAGGAAGAGGGTTTCTTCCTTGCATTTTGCCCTTTTTGTTTTTCTTTCTTCTGTGGATCTTGTCTGCTAGTTCTAACTGTTTCCTCAATTCCTTGATAATCTCCTTGAGTTTTCCCACCTTCTGCTTTAATACCACAGCCCTCTTAGCCTTCTTCTTCAACAATTTGTTTTCTTTCTTTAATTTCCTAATTTGTTTATGGCTTTTGGCTGATTTCTATTTATGAGGGATCTCGAGGTCTTCTTCATTTCGTCCAGCAGATGTTTGTCCATCTGTTCCTTCCAAGTGCTCTGGTTGTCCAAGAGGATCTACTATTTCAAAAAGAAATTCCTCCTGTGTTGTGTCGTCTGGAAAAGACATTTCAATGTGAGGAAAGTCTTCAGGTGGTTTTGAAAAGGAGGTTGGTTCTGGTTCTTTTTCCAGATTATGCTCATCTCTGTTAGTTAAGGTTCTTAATTCCCCAAAACCTGAGCTATTTCTATCTCATAGCTCTTCAAAAAGTGTCTTTTCAGTTGCTCTGTTGCAGGTTGGGTGTCTCCCTGATTATCCTTTTGTGATGTCTACTCTGCTTGCTCAATTGCTTGAACATTTCCCTGTAAAGGTTGTTCTATGAAATTCTGAAGTTCTTCAGGGTGCTCTGTTGCATCCTAAATTGCTTCAGTTGTTTTCTGAGTTCAGTAACAGGATCCTTGGACTTTTGTGTTCTTAATGCAACTTCATGTAGTATGGTATGCAGGAAGAAAGGTAGATCAAGTACTAACCGTTGCTTCAAGGCTGCCAACAATTTGAGATGGCGTGGTCGAATTACATCGTATCGTCCATCACAGGTGATGTAGCGTTGAACTATCCCCACCAATTCCTTCCACGGTTCACTGAGGGTACTGGGATTAAGTCCCTTTCCTTTTTTATCCAATTCTTCCCCAGGTTTTGTGAAAGATTCCATGGCTTCCCTCAACTTCATGTATTTCCCTGTCCATTGAATGCCTGTGTTAGGGAGGCATGTGACTTCATCTACGATTTCCGGGGTAACTGAGATTTGTATGCCTTGTACCGTAGATATTTCTCCTTGTAGGTTTTGAAAGAATTCGAGCGTGATGTTTGTGTCATAACCTTGCAAGCAGCTGAAGTACTCGGTCAACGGAACCAAAATGTTGGTGTCTAAAGATTTCCTAAAAACAACCTTAGTTTAACATTAATTTATCAACCCGGAGATTCGTCTTTTATCTCAAGAATATTAGCAAAGTCTATGCAGGTAGCCTAAAATCGTGTAGCTAAACCAAATCTGAGTTCATCAACAATCAAGTTCCTCAACCATTCACCAAAGATTCTAAGAACTAAATGGAATTGAAATCTGATTACTAAGATGTTGTAAAATGGAAAGGAACTAATTAATCTATTGAATTCACTTAACTAGAAAGAAGTAATTGAATCTAAGTAAGGACTTGCAGAATTAACTATCAATTATGAATTATGATTACTGGAAAGGAAATAACGAATTACTCTATCTACGGAAAGAAACAACAATTATAATCTAATCGGAAGGGACAACTAATGTAACTTTGCCGAAAGGAACAACTATTGTACCTTTAACTGAAAGGAACAACTATTGTAACTTTAACCGAAAGGAACAGCAATCGTAAATCTAAGGAAAAGGAACAGTGTGGATGAAAATGTGAGGAACTGTCAAGCAATAACTTCAGAAATGGAAATCATAATGGCAATCATTAATAACTAATGGAAATGTATGTCTTATATACACAAACAATCATAAAATCATTAACACACTTATGCATTTATCCTTGGCTATTGTAAAAGAGATCTGAATCACAAAATAGAAATCAAACTTTGAACTGATACAATTACAGAACGAGACAGTAGCTCCTTCAGACTGGGCCCTCGGTCTTCAGAAGTACTGCTACGAGAAACTCAGAGCACAGAAATGATAAAAACACTCAAAACTTTCATTGATTCCATGGTTGGTAAAACATTTACCAAAACTGCTTGCACAGAGCAATTCTGAGTCTAAATACTTGAATGTGTTTTTTCTCTATTTTTTCTGGATCTATTACCCTCTTATATATTACAATAGTTTGGGTAAATCAAGCTATCCTGAGGATCAAAAGATCCTCAGGATTGCTTTACTATTATAAAATTACAATATAGAAAATGCATTATCTTCAAACTGCTTTGTGCCTAAAAAGTCTTTAACCTCCAATAGCTTTCACATAGCCAAAATCTCTTTGGTTATCTTTGACAGTTATTTATCCAATTCTGTAACAAAATCAAACCATTCAAATCGTAAATTAGAATCTATTTAATAAAAATTTAATAACAACCCTAAGAGACATATTAACCATATTCTTTCCTATCTATCCCTAACTATCTAAAGAATCAATCAAAATCATATCATGAACTGTGGGAAAAAGGAAGATATTTATACCTTTTTCGTAACCCAACACATTTCATAATAGAAAAGGCACTACACAAAGCAAATCATGAGACACCAGATATATGTGGTTCACCCTAGGGTGCGGCTACATCCACAATCTGCTTCACCTCTTATTATTCGCCAAAATCTTACATCCAGTCACTCTTGTGCACTAAGACACAAAGTTGAACTTCGCACAAGACATGAGATCTGCACACTAAGCACTAGATCCTCCTTCTTACCTTACAAAACTAGGTCATATGCACAGAGCCACAATCTCTTATCACAACATTTATCACCTGCTCCAAGATCACAGCTGAGCACAAAGCCTCGACCACATACATTCCTTTGCACACAAAGCTACTATTTCACACGGATCTACCTACTTATACAATACATGCCTCTTTATTTATACTTTACAAACGCTCACAATAAGGCCTAAACATGGGGAAAACCCATGGGCCGATATCCCATAAACCCGTTACAAAACCCAGAGGACCCCTTACTAGGTCCACATAGCCCTCAAAATAGGTGAGATTCACGATCTCAGATATGCCTGGGTTCTCCTATATCGAAGTCTAAAAGTGGGCCAAAACTGACCAAAGTTTTCCCAAACTTGGTCAAGGGCCAACAGGCCCCCAACACTCACTTGTGACTCGTCCCGAGTCACTCAAGTCCAGACAATGTTGCTTCAAAATCCTCGAGCTTCACTTGAGCTTCCTGGATTTGCTGCCTCGCTTGAGCCTCCTGCTCAATGAGCTCCTGGACTGTGTGCTCTGTAACAAACCCTTCTAGGCATTGTTCTACTGCTGCAACTACTTGATATAGCTTTGAACCCTAGCCATCGATCTCCTCGAACACCTTGCAAGCTTCATCCTACACAGGTTGTAACTTCTGTGTTACTTCCATCACCTTACCCTAGAGGGAAATGATCTGTTGTTATAATGTGCGTTGATACTGGGATCTCTTCATCCTTTCCACTGATGTGAGCAGCTTCATCTGCACCTACAATGAAAATGCTTGTTGTTCCACCTCCTATAACTGAGCCTCTAGCTTCTTTAACTCTGGATCCTCGACGAGGCATTCATACGTCTGGGTGCTCTTGTCACTCAACTATTTACATGCCAAGGCAAGGGATTTTATACTTGCTACTGTACTTTTGGTGGACTCCTCCCTCTGGTCATGCACCTCTTATGGGGTGCCCATCACTGTTTGGGCCTCCATTTCAGCTATCCTAGCCTAAAATTGTTGGAGGTATCTACAAGCTTCACTACTTGAGCTTCGCCGGGCTCTTGCTCCTCCTGTACCAAGCCTGGTACAGAGAAACACACTTTTCTTACTGCTTCTTTGACCATGGCCTGCTCTGCGAGCAGCTGCTCTTTTTCCTTCTATAGCTGGGCTTCACCAGCTTTCTTTTCCTCCCGAAGCTCTGCTTTCTTGCTTTCATAAGCAGCTACATTGTCCTGCGCTACTCGTAATTGTACTATGACTTCGTCTTTCTCCTTTTGTAAGGCTTCTGTAGCCTTCTCTTTCTCTTCCTAAGCTCTCTGGAACCGATCTTCTATTTCATGAGCAAGCCTTCTTAGTCGGGCTACTCTTTCAACGGTCATTTCTCTCTGTTCCCTTTTGTATGCCTTCAAACCTGCGTCCAATACTTCAACCTGATCTAGAGGTACTCCTTTAAGGTTAACCTCAACATCCAAGTTGGAGCTATCATGTAATGTTGCGGGGGTGGAAAACTTAATGTTATACTGGGGGAGGATGATCCAAATCCCTGGTTCACCCTGCAGAGTTGGTTCATCCTCCAAGTCTACGGTCTGTGATGACAAAGGCGCAGATAATGCAGTAGACACTACGCGGACCAAGCGAACAACCTGTTGCACTTCCTTCAAATCTCTCGCAATCCTTTCATACAACTCCTCTTGTTTCTCTTCGTATCTCTGCAACATGTCTTCAGGGGCGTCCTCCATAGCTCCGTGGACCAGACTAATGTCATCGTTAGTGAGAGTGGCTTCCAATTGTGGCTTATTGCCACGCGTTTTCTTCCTTGCTGACGGTTTCTTCAGAGTAACTTTCCTCTTTTGTGGTGTCATTGTCCCAATAGGGGGATCTTCGGGTGGTGTAGCTTTGCCTCCTCCTTTCTCTTATTCTCCTTCATCTTCTCCTCCTTTATCTTCTTCTCCTTCATCTCCTCCTCCCTGTCCTTCTGCTTTGTCTTCCCCTCCTCCTTGCGAGCCAGACCCATTATCTCCAGAAGTTTTCTCTTCATCCTCTTCATCACTCTCTATGTCCTAGACGTAAACCTGTTTTTCCTACTTCTTCATCCCACTGGACTATCTGACATGTTCAACTCATGTAACTATTGAGCTTCCTATAGTGTCAGATAAGTATGGATCAGCGATAGGTACAAAAAATTATTCTAGCCATTCCTTTGTAATCTGTTCCATATCTTCATCCGTGACCTTATAGTATGACTGCAAGCTTTCCTGGTGCTCATCTCTTCATGTCGTGATGTAAATGAAGTGGGGATCAGTGCGGAACTTCGTTATGGGATGGTACTGATGCAGGGTACGTGGTGTCATACGCAAGAATGATTCAATGGTTACTTTCAACTGTTGATAATATTTATGGAACACGACATTAGACTGCCATTGCTTCATCATGTCATTGGTATACCATTTGGTGGAAAACTGAGTGACCATGGGTTCCGTAGGTTTAATCTCTGGGAAAGTAGCTCCTTCAGGAATCTTCCAAGCCACAAAGGTAATCAAGATCACTAACCAACTATACTGAAACTCATATCCTAAGTCCTGAGCTTCGTGACAATCTTTTTCTAATCTGTTGACGAGGTAGTTCGCCCATTTCATTTGCATGCCCTCCACACACTTTCCTGCGAGGTCCACCATGAACCTGGTGATCTGTGTGGTGATCGATGTGCTTCAACAGCGGGATCTACCCTAACTGACTTCCTACTATGTGAAATCCTTTTGGAATGTACGCAGTGAACACGGAGTATTTGAAATCACGAGGAATTCTATTGCGGTTAACAGCATCGACCAGAGGTGGAATATATTCAGGCAGGATCAACAGGATCTGCTTCACATTAGCCAGATCACCACGATGCTTACTTCTCTGTTTAGTTAAAGGGTTGATGCGGGTGGAACGACGTCTGGTCGAAGGGGAAGCCTGCAGTCCTCTAGTCGATGACACCTGAATACCTTCATATACAGGTCTATCGGCCATGAGTTTCCTAAGAAATTCCTCGATAGGCTTCTCCAAATTGTTGGGTTCGCCCGTCATTCTAGCTTTTAACAAACAGTGGGTAGACAAACAGACAGACGGGGTATACTTTCAGATAACAACAAGCAGCACAATTCAACACTTGGAGAATTCTCAACTTAGCTCAGTCAGTCACAGGTAGAAAAAAGTGGTCCCAACGCCACCATCGATGAATTAAATAAGTGGGGCGGTCATGATGGATCTTCCAACGGACAAAAACTAGAGTTAAACGCTTCCATTAATGTAAATCTAGTCGTTATGGTGCGGTCTCAACATCCAAAAGCAGCCCATAAACCCATAAATATGTTTCCTAACCATTCTGGAGCGTCACTCTAATGGTCGGGTTGCCTCCAATGGTTATATATCTTCGCCAGGGCTAAGTCCAAATCTGTGCGGACTTGTTGTTCCAATGAGGTTCAAACCCTGCGAACCTGCCTCTTGTGAGGTTCTAGTCTGCGAAGTCTTCCATCTAGTTTCCTTAACTTCTTGTAGCTTTTCCAACTTAGCCTTCTTTTTATTGAGCTTCCTTGCCTTATTTCCTGTTATTTGAGTCTCTTTAACTATTTTTGGAATCCTCTTTCCATTTTTATTCTTATCTTCCCCCAACGTAGTGGA
>ML818919.1:18214-54312 GCA_009831015.1 Picea engelmannii | reverse complement strand
TGCATTGGCCTTTAAATTCCCTAGGAAAAGATTCTAATGGTAGTGATATGAGATTTGTTTTCTCTCACGGTATGTGTTTCCTGTATTCCTAAATTCCATTTTCATTTTCTTCTGTTCAACTTGGAGATTTAAAAGGCTCATAATTCGTCGTATGATGCTCTCAGCTTAAGTGATTTGAACCATGTGTGTTTCTTCTTAATTGATTCAGAATTCATTTTAGTAATGCTCTGATGCAATTATGTGTTTTCTCTTTCCTCTCACACCCTGCTTAAATACAATTTACAACTCAGATTCAGTGCCTCATTTAGCCTTTATCCTTTGGAGAGTTCTACTAGCAAGTCATTATTTTCATTCACTTTCAGAATTTCGACTCCATAGCCCTAAGTGTCCCTCCTCTTCCTTGCCAACAATTTTATAAAAAACCCCAAAACAAACTAAATCTAGCCATTGATCGCCAAAGAAATACCCAGTGACATGAGAGAGACCTCTCTGAGTTGAGTAGGCTAGTGCCCAACTCTAAAGTTGGTTGAAGAAGTTACCTCTGTCGTTTTTCTATCAACCGAACAAAATTTACAAAGTGCTAACAAAGTGAACAAACAATTGTCGTTTTTAGCTACTTTGGATTTACCGAATTTATTTAGGATTTTGAATGATCCCATTTTATATTCTCCTTATTGGCCAATCATACCTTCCAAATTACCCTCAGACATTCCTAAGTTTGATGGTCGATCTGGAGAAGACCCAAACAATCATGCCATGACCTTTCATCTTTGGTGTTCATCCAACTCCTCGATGGATGACTCCATTTGATTATGTCTTTTCCAATGTACTCTTACGAGTTCCGCAGCCAAATGGTATATCGAATTGCCTCGAGGATTATTCAATGACTTTAACACCTTAGCTGTGGATTTTTTAACACATTACCAGTTACCGATATGATATGAGACAGGAACCAAAATTTTGAGTTCATTTAAATAATCCTCCTCCACACACATTTTAGATCATATTCATGAGAGGAGGCGGAGAAGACAATTAATCAAAGTTCCCCTTCCTGACCAATTATTGGCTGAGTGGTTTACCAAATCACTCATCGATCCTATAGCCCGTGATGTTTCCATGGGTGGTGTCGTCACTGAAGAGCAAGCGATTAGTCGTGCTCAATACTTGGATCACGTTTATTCACAAATGGACACACTATATGGCTTGATCCCTGATGCTCCTCACCCATCTACAAATCCAACCCCAACACCTCTAGTCGCTTCGCATGTTGTTGATGGTGTGATTGGCACTTTTCATGCTAAGACTCAGTCTAAACAAGCCAGTCATTCCAATCCCAAATCTACTACTGCTAATGTACAAAATGTTACTCCTCCGACTCCTTCTCCCAGTAAAACCTTTGAGTTCGATACAGTTCAATCTACACCTACCAGTAAAAATCAAAATAAAAAGAAAGGGAAGGGTAAGAATAAAGAGGATAAAACTAATAATCAACAATCTGATAAACCCAAGACTCGGCCTGTTGATGATAAAGAAAAGTGAAAACCTTGTTATCCTTGTCTTATCTGTGGTGAGGATCATTATATGAAAGATTATCCAAGACGTGTTGAGGTTACTAAGTTCCTCCATGGGACCGGGACACCTCCTACACATGTCATTTTGTCACAGCCTTTTACTTCTCAACAACAGGCCCAGTTGGTTATTCATGACCAACCTTCTCCCTCTACCATGTCTTATGTACTTATGTGTACTTGTGACTCCAAGAACAACGAAGTTGTAGTCGCTACTCGAGCCAAAGATTATTCTCCTTCTAAGGAGAAAGTTGATGATTCACCACCTCCATTGGTTCAACCTCCTCCTTCGACTTCACCTCCCAACGGTCCTCTTCATCTCGAATGATTGAGTCTAGATATAGTTTTTTGCCTACCTCCTAAGGGTATTGTTTGTAAGTCGTCATTTAACCCCCACACACGTGCAGCTCAAAAATATAGTAACGTAGAAGATCTTGCATAGGCACCTTCTGTTATGTCGGCTCTCGACGTCCTTCAAAGTTGTCCTACGTAATGGAAGGCATTGTTAAAGGCGATTGGTGGAATCAACCCTATCGATATGAATTTGATAATCTTTGACTTGGAAGATCACATTCCAAGACTCCCTCATCAATTAGCGTTTCAAATATAAGTCATTGTTGAAAAAAAAAAAAAAAATCGAACCATTGTTGATGAAGGAGCTTTGATTTGCATCATGCTCGTCACTTGTTGGAAAGCCATTGCCTCTCCTGCCCTTACCGAGTCAGACAATACTTTAAAAGCTTTTAATGGTACATGATTTAAACCTTATGGTGTTCTTCCTTTGTTATCTATTTTGTTAGAAGGCAAAGCAGTTACTGTTGAGGTTGAGGTGTTTGATGGAACTCTCAATTACAACCTTTTACTTGGTCGTAGTTGGATCTATTCTATGCGCGTCATTGTTTCTACCCTTTTCTGTGTGATACATTTCCCTCACCAAGGTAAAGTTTTTACGGTAGATCATCTCACCTTTTTTAGTTCTGATTCATGCACTAGTAACGTTCCATTCATAGCAAAAACACCTCTTGGTTATGAGAATGTCGATGTGGGTCTTTTAAAAGATTCATCGTTACTGGGCACTTCTCCTATCCCACCACTAGATATTCCTCCTCCTTTTGTCGCTTTTATTAACATGATTTCGACTAGTGTTGGTGAAACCCCTGAGTCCTATGAACCTTGGATAGTACCTAGCCTAGACGATTGTCTTCGTTATGGCGACCACATGCCTTTAAGTCCGGTGGAATCAGCTTATCAAGCTATCCAATCGACAACTCCTTCTCCTCATTCTCTTTTAGATACATCTCCTAATTTGTTTCACGTGGTATTTCACAACAATGAGATGATCATGATAGTTATGTCCATGGAAAATGCTATCACTCCAAAAAACTCTTTGAGGTTGTAAGTCAAAGATGCTTGGTAACTTAAAGTAAACTTGTTTTTGTGTGTGTGGATCAATGGGATAACTCAACTACAATATGGTATCTAGGCAGTCAAAATGAATAATCAAATAAACCAATGCCCTCAAGGATCAATAATCAGATAATAGCTTTAAGTGGGTGAAGAAGACAGTGCTTATAAACCAGATACACAATGATGGGTTTAATAAATAATGTAAGAAATTATTAATCAAGTTATGAACTGACTAGTGAGATGATAGTCATTTTGCAGTTAAAACAACTTGAATAAGAGTACAGAAGAAGGGTGGAAATCTGAAATTAATAGAGAGAGAAACTTGTGATCTGTATTATCATATGAAAAGTTTGTTACAAAGGTATAGTTCATGTATCCAAAATCGAACCCCTCCTTCTATCAAATGATAGGTATTTATATCTTTTACAACAGATCTCAGATCCTATAAACATGGATCTGGATTTCTAAATATGGAAAATAGAGTAAAAAACTTAATATAATAAGATACCTAACATTTAACCAAATAGATTTAATCTGATCATTACAAGTCGAATTTGAAAGCTAAAGCATTATTTGGCAATCTGTAGGTGAAAATCACAGATTCAGAAATCTGTCTTCGATGACTGGGAGATTTTCTGTCAAGAGTTATTGTGCCATTCGGTGTTATTTCCTGACCACATGTCTTTAAAGCTAGATGAGAAAGATGATTTAACTTCTCCTAATTATTATCCATCATTTAACACCTTTCCCACATGTTCAGGAAATAAAAAATCGTGATCTGGGCAGAAAGAAGACGTTTCTGGACTCTTTTGCGCTTTCACCGGCTAATTTGCCCTTAATCCGCCCCTTTAGCTGGTGAAAAGGAAGGCTTTCAACGACTAACTAGCATATTTCAGAACCAATGAGCTGGTGAAAGTGTAGGATTTTTAATGAAAACTGCCTTGGGAAAAATCGAATTTCTGAACCGTGGAGAGTCTGTTTTACATGCTTGAATAGTCGATTGACATCTAGAAATCCTAAGCTTTCCAATGGTACTTTTAGATCTGTTTTTAGAGCTTGGGAAGGAAGTCAAAAGTCCTCCACAATATGAGGCATAATTTTTCAAACAAATTTCAGAATGAATTATTTGATCGCTAACAGAAGACACCCCATGGGATGATGGGTATCATCGTTCTATCCTTTTCCTAGAACCTAAGACTATCAAGAGTTATCAACAGAATTTGAATCCGTCTACAGTCATTACTATTCCCCCAGTTTTTGAACCAATACAAGATGTTTTGTATGAAGGAAACTTGGGCAATATTTCACCTACCATCCCCTTAGATATTTCGATTAAGCCTGGAATAGTGGAAAATATTCACATCGATGCCTCATGTTCTCCTGATCAGATCCGAACTTATAAGGCTCTGTTCCAAGAATTCCTTAACATTTTTGCATGGAGTTGCGAAGAAATTCCTGGAATTGATCCAAATATTGTTGTACACGAAATTAAGACATACCCTGATGCTAAACCCGTTCGACAAAGACTTCGCCTAGTACATCCACGAAAAGTTGTTGCGATTAAACTCGAAGTTGAAAAACTTCTTAAAGTTGGTTTTGTCTACCATGTAGCATTGACTGATTGGGTGTCTAATCTTGTTCTGGTTATGAAGAAACAAGGTACGATCTGTGTTTGCATTGATTATAGGGATATTAACAAGGCTTGTCCCAAAGATAATTATCCAACCCCCTTTGTCCAGATCATTTTTTATTGTGCTAGGAGTGAAATCTTTTCTCTGATGGATGGATTCTCCGGCTATAATCAAATCAATATTTTACCCATGGATCAACATAAGAATGTTTTTATTTGCCCTTGGGGAACCTTCGCATACCGTAAACTCCCTTTTGGTCTCAAGAATGCTGGTGTGACTTTTCAACACGCTATGTCTTATGTTTTTCATGATATTAGGCACATTGTACAACCTTACCTAGATGACTTACCGGTGCATTCCCCACGTCTCCAGGATCACCCAACACATTTACAAGCCATTTTTCTACGTTGTCGATATTATCACATATGATTGAATCCACACAAATGTGTTTTTTGTGTGGAGTCTGGACGACTTCTTGGTTTTATAATTTCTACACATGGGATTAGGGTGGACCCTTTGAAGGTTGAAGTTATTATGAACTTACCTTCTCCTTCCACCTTACACCAACTCCAAAGTTTGCAAGGGAAGGCAAACTTTTTACGTCGATTCATTCCCAATTACGCCGAACTAATGAAAGGTTTGAATCAACTTCTCAAGAAGGGTCATGATTTTGTATGGGACGACACTACCAACAAAGCTTTTGAAGATTTTGAAGCTTTGAAACTTGCCTTAACCCATATGCCACTTTTATTCCCCCCCCAATTATAGTCGAGATTATTTCTTATACTTGGTTTCTTCAGACTCTACCATAGCCATGGTTCTAGTTCAAGAGGATGATTTGCACATTGAATATGTTATCTACTATTTGATTCAAAGTCTCATGACCACCGAAACCAAATATATGCATGTGCAGAAACTATCCTTGGCAGTTGTTCAATTTGTTCAACGTTTTCATCATTATATCTTATTGCGTAAAACCACTATTATTTCCGATTGCAACCATATACAACATATCCTTACACGTCAATTGTCAGGGGGAAAATACTCTGAATGGATAGTGATTCTCCAGAAGTTTGCGTTGGAGTTTGAGCCAGCCAAGTCAAATAAATCTTTGGCTTTTGTCAAATTGATATGTGACCTTCTCTCCGCTGAGACAGAAACTATGGCAGAAGACTCTTTTCCTGACGCGTCTCTCTTTCTGATCAATTCAGACAATGTATGGTATGGAGACATTATCATTTATCTCTAAACCCAAAAATTTTGGCCTGATCTTTCTCGTGTAGATCGTCGTCATATTCGGTATCAAACCCGTCAATACATTATTCTTGGTGATACCCTTTACCGTCGTGGTATTGATTCTGTATTTTGACAATGTCTAAACTATGATGAAGTCGAGAAAGCTTTAAATGATTGTCATTCTGGAGCATGTGGTGGTCATATGTCTGGGTATGCCATTGCCCAAAATATCTTACAAGTTGGTTACTTTTGGCCTTCGTTGTTTAAGGATTGCATTACTGTCGTTCAAAAATGCCACACTTGTCAAATGTATAACAATGAGATCTCATCACATCCTACTCCTCTTTACCTTGTAGTTTCAGTTGGTCGATTCGCTAAATGGGGCATTGAATTCATGACATGTAACCCTCACTCGGGCGGGGGGGATGGATACATTATCGTAGTTGTGGATTATTTCACTAAATGGGCTAAGGTGATGCCTACATTTGATAATATCAGGAAAAATGCAGTGTTGTTCATATTCAATCATATCGTCACTCGGTTTCATGTCCCTCGAGCCATTGTCACTGACCATGGTAGCAATTTTCTCAATTTCATGATGTCTGAACTTACCGAGAAGTTGGGTCTTTGACATGAAAACTCAACCCCTTACTATCCACAGGCCAATGGCTAGATTGAAGCAATCAACAAATTTCTAACTACTATGCTTCGACGGATGGTAGGAATTCACAAGTCAAGTTGGCACACAATGCTCTTTTCGGCATTATGGGGATATTGGACGTCCATTAAATATGCCACATGATTTACACCTTTCTAGTTAGTATATGGTATTGAAGCTATTATGTCAATTGAATGTGAAATCTCATCTTTGAAACTAGTTGTCGAACTTCTCCCTAACACTTCAGTCGAAGAATAACGTCTCTTGTATTTGATGCAATTAGATGAGATTCACCGTGATGTCGCATTAGTCATAGAAACTCAGAAAAAATGTGTTAAAGCTCAATATGACAAGCATGTCAAACCACGTGTTTTTTTCTGAGGGTGATTTAGTTCTCCTTTACAAACAAGATCGTGACTTATTAGGGGTCGGTAAATTTGAGCCCATGTGGCGTGGCCCTTACATCGTTAAACGAGTGTTGGAGAAAGGGGCTTATGAGTTAGTGGATTATGATGGAATTCCTTTGGGTGAACCTAGAAATAGCATTTACTTGAAGAAGTACAATGATTAAAATATTTTTTGCATCAGTGCTTTGTATTTTTAGTGTATCATACTCTAGGGTGCTTTTTTCATTTTTTTTCTACCTTTAAGCTGCTTACCTTGCATTGTGCTTGGTTTCCAGATGTCGGTGTCTTCGCTACCCTATTTCGGCTTTGTTGATTGTGCTAGTCGCAGTACTCAAAACCTAGCGTCTGCTGCATGGGAAATCTATGCACCTATAGATGAGTTGATCAGTCTACACGGTGTTTGCCTTGGTCATGCAACTAATAATATCATGGAATATAGTGCATTTATTGAGTTATTAACTGACGCCATTTCATTTGGCATACATCATTTTGTTGTATGTCTTGATTCACAACTAGTAGTGTTGCAATTGAGTAACATTTATTCCATTCAATGTCCTACATTGTTGCGGGTATACTTGAGAATTCACCTCTTGGAATGACATTTTGATTATATTGAGTATCAACATATTCCTAGATGTCTAAACACATTAATAGATGCATTGGCTAATTATGTTTTAGACAGACATTTGCGCCATTTATAAATCCAAACGCACTTTTTAAAAGAGAAGAAGCCGGTAGGAACTTTCTATTAATACGTCAAAAGTTACAAAAAATTGTTTGTCCCAAGACCAAAATGTCAAAATGGTGAATCTCATGGCTTCATATACATAAGCATCAAGGATGTTGCTCGCTATAACAAATGACTGCCCGTGCCACTCGACGGAGCATTTGACCAATGGATGTTGATACACCAACTATATGGCATTGGTAGTAGTGGGGTAAATCATCCATCATGATATCTAGAATGTTCATGGTCAACCCCTCGAGGTTGTGCTCGATCTCCTTGAGATCTTCAACAACCACCCCTCGACTCACCACTGCGCCCATCTCTCCATGTTTCTGGATCACGAATGATCCCAGAGGCGTTTACGACGCCACATCTACATTGTTGAGAGCACTTGATTAGTTTCGGATAATATAAACAAAAAACATTGTATAATTGAAATACCAAAAATAACATATATTAAAAAAATCCTTCGTACCTATCTCTCCCCACTAAGAGCCCTCAGGCAGTTCCAAGTCAGGATCCCCACAGAAGTCGATCCCAGCATAAGCATAGTCCTCCACCATGATGATTTGATCCCTTAGCCACTCGAAGAAATCTTGGTCATATTTGACGATTGGCACACCACCATGGCGAGCCATCAAGTCCACCCATCGTTTCATCCAAGGATCCTTTGGAGTAGGTATTCCCCACTCCACATGTTGTAGGTGTAAAAAGAACACCCTCTCTAAGAAGAAGGATACCAAAATAGATCCGTACCTGAATTGTTTCAGTCGGTCGGTCCTACACTTTGTCAGTTGTTTCTTCATGTTTTTCAGAAGACCCTCGCAACAATTGAACACCTGAGGCTCCATACACTCTATAACGTACTGAAAATGGCTTTGTAAATCCATGTGAGGAGTCGCACTCCCTACAATCCGAGTGATAGTGTAGAGGATAGTCCTCAAAGGTAAATCTGAAACATCCTTGATGGAAACCTTACCACTATGATTTTCTTTACCCGGTGTGCAGTGATGTTCCACGTAGTAATACATGGGTTCTCCACCACCTCTGCTTCCCAAGAGTGAGACCCGAGAGCCTCGACGAGATAACCCCATCAAGCAGTAAATGTAATCAATCTCCAAGGTAAGTTTATGCACACCAACATGAAAGGCTTGTTCATTGGCGTCCCACATATGGACTAGGTACTCCAATAGCCTCAAATGGGCTCTCATGCCCTAAACCTTGAAAATTCTGAGCAAGCCACACTCTCGGAGTGCCATGACAGTGCATGGGTCATTCCCAACAAAGTAATCTTCTTCCTCATGCTCACATTCCCTCCACTCAAGCATTATGACCAAAGAAAAGCTACCAAACAACATTAAAGGATGATTAGGTTCATCAAAATTCCAAAGTTCGGGGATTTCCTAACTCTTTNGGTCATTCCCAACAAAGTAATCTTCTTCCTCATGCTCACATTCCCTCCACTCAAGCATTATGACCAAAGAAAAGCTACCAAACAACATTAAAGGATGATTAGGTTCATCAAAATTCCAAAGTTCGGGGATTTCCTAACTCTTTTTCTCTTTTTAAAATTTTAGTTGCGGTAGTCATAGGGGATCTCTTTTCCATAGTGCAGCATCGTCACACCCTGGTTGTCGAACCCGTGTGATGATTTGGGATTGTCACAGTTCAGGATAGGGTGAGCCTGCGACGATCTCAAAGCGCAATGACCCCTAAAAAATTGTCCATAACTAAAAAATGAACCATTAAAAATGAAAAATTGAACCATGAAAATAGAAAGGGGAAGGAGAATACCTTTTTGATGGAAGTGGTTCGAGAAATGGTCCATCGGGTGCTACAAAATCGTCGCTTGAAATTCAGAAGAAAAGGGGGGGGTTTGGCACTATTTGGGTTAAAATACAAATGAAATGGTAAATGAACTATTTTGACCTATTTTATTCACTTTTTACAATTTTAATTTCAAATTAAATTAATTTTTGAATATTTTTACCTATGCCCTAAGCCTAATGAACTTTACAAAGTGTCTCTATTACAGGTTGAGAGATCTGAGGACCGGAATTTTGATATGGATCCTCCATTTTTGGTCATTTTTGCGTGTTTTTCTTATGTACATATAATTTTAGGGTTTTTTAGGAAAAACTTCGACCATGGTCTTAAATCTTTCTCACGCTCGTCAAACCATGAGAATGCAATCGGGTAACCTTTTATCGCTTTTTTCGGACTCGTAATGGTAATACGAAAAATGAACCCCGTGGAGTATCCTTTAAGCTCTTTTCGAACTCCTTAAAAATGAAAAGATAGTCGAGCGACCTTGTTCTTTTCACGCTCGTAAAAGTATTTGAAAAAATGTCTGACAAGTGGTATATTATCTCTTTTTCAGTCTCATCAAACTAACTTACAAAAAAGGACATTATGGAATTCCCTTTACGTGTTTTTCAGACTCTCTAAATATGAAAAACCCTTGAGTTTTCATTCTTTGGACTCATAAAAGAAGCATCGAAGGGCCCATATGGGACTGAACCACTCCTTCCTCGGGTTCGTTAAAAATACTCTGAGGGACTCCTTCGAAGGATGAGCTTATATCACAAGCATATGTTATCCTCCTCAAGATTGTGTAAAAATAAAGAGGTACTCACCGGAAATGGTGGGGGAAAATTGGGAAAGAAATGTATATCTGTATCTGTGTTAGTGGCAGTAAGTCGCTCTTGAACAATACACCCCTTTTCATCATTGTATATGTGTTGGGAAATCCATTTGTCTTTTGTTTGACCATCCACAAGTCCATTTGTTGGGTCCTCCTTGAGTCAATGATGCCAAGACAATTGTCGTGTCGTTCATATGTTCAAGAGAAGTCCAACCTAAACAAGCCTTCTATCGAGTCGGCCATCTGCAGTCTTTAAATTCCTATTATCTCGACCTTCCCTGAGTTAGTTCTGAATCACTTTGTACTCTGATCTACTTCAAATATGTTACATATTTCGTGTCTTTGATGGGGGATACATTAAGGCCCTCCTGTGACGAGTCTTTTCCTATCAACTTCAACACATTATCCAAGAATTAGACTTAGAAATCATTTAGTACCTTGGAACCTGCATGCCTCAATGGAAGGTCTCCTCGCTTTCAACAATGGGTTCACATCATTGACCCCTGATTTAAATATCTCATCAAGTGTTCAACTTTAGCTCATTTATTCACATTCGTTGGATTATATTAGATTACCTTGGGAGTCATTGACATCAATGGTGATTTCCCTCACACTTGTTAACAATATCCATTAATGACTGGTAATCAAGTGGTTTCTACCATGTTCGGCTTCAACATCTGTAATCACATGGCTAGATTCGTACTTCAGAACGATGGAGATGAAGACATTGGATCTCACCATATCGGTCCAAATTGCGATGGAGTATTCATAAGTTTGTACTGACACATAGATCCACTGTGTATGTCTCATGGCTATGTACAAATTTGAATATTAGAGCATAGATCCGCAATGTATTTCTTGCGACTATGTTGAATCATGATGACATGGATCCACAGTGTATGTTTGGTGGCCATGACTCACTTGACACTTATTATTAGAGTCACTTGTAGTCTGAGTATAGGAATGCCTACCTCAAAAGATGGTATATGATTATGCAGATGCTTGATTGTTTGCAGGTTCCTGACCAATGCGCTCCTTGTTCTCGACACACACATTCTACAAAGTATTTCAGTTGTCACATGTTCCAACTTCATACTTTGGGGAGAATTTTGTTGCACATTATTTTGGTCACCCCTTTGATCAACTGACGATATGTGCCTAACTCACTTCCATGTTCCCTAAAGATACTAAATGAGACTTTCTCCATGAGAAAAGTGGATTATCTTTTCTTTCTTAAAAAACATATCTAAAGAGATCGTCGCATCCTGCTAAATGCTTGGGGTGCAACGATGCCTGATCATCGCACGTTGCACCAAAACTGGACTGCGGTGTCGTTGAATGCTTCCCGTGCATGGGGTGCAACGATGCTCAAACAAAGGGAAAAAGAAGAAATTCGCGAAAGTTCTAGAAGGAATCTTCTAGAAGATGAGGTGGCCTCCGATCGGTTTGGATCTTACTCATTTCTTTGATTTAGTGGGATCATCCTAATCTCCTCATCCATCCCTCTTTCACCCTATATAAAGAGGAATATCTAATGGGAAAGGCTAGGCTAGCTTATGCATGAAGAATTCTACTGTAGATTGTACTTGAGATAGTTTTTCGTTGTGGATGTTCTTCATCAAAAGCATTGGAGCAAAGGTGTGTGTGTTGAATCAAAGGGCCATTGGAAGGGACCTTGCAACATCAAGGAATGGGTTTTGTTAGTCCATAACCTTGTTTCTGACTGATTGGGTGTCCTTAGTCCCTGTCCTACCCATTTTCAATGGTTTTTTGTTAAAACTTTGTTTTTCCCTCTTGGCTTGAAAGCTTATTTTTCAATCTTTTATGCATATTTTAAATGATTTTGAAGTTTTTAAAGATCAAGATATGACATGAAATATTTCTTTCACACCACTTCTCTTTTCATCATTTGAATTTTCAAATTTTGCCAAGTTAGAAAAGGCGTTGCAAGAATAGCGCTATTCTTGCAGCGCTGAGAATAATCATTGTTTCTCATGCACGACCCTGCCCAAATGGTGTCCTAACGTTTTAAATCATTATTAGAGGATCTACACAACTCTTTATGATCTATTTTAGGTTGTTATTCTTATGATAACAACTATATTCGTAGGAATCAGTTGTACTCGCCACCTCGACATCAAATCGACACGCTCGATTATCATGAATGAAATCGGTATCTACTTATTTTAGTATGTCTATTATTCTACGCATGGTTTGCAAGTAAAGAGATAACTTTCAATTTTTAAATAGCTTTCGAGAGTTGAAGATCAAACCCTCGATCTTCTCAGAATTGTCTGAAGGATTGTATCACTAATATGGCGCCCAAAAAGAGTGGCCAAATAACTAGATTGGAGCCTGAAGGTACATAATTGCTAGAAGCATTTCCTCAGATGGCCCAAAAATTCAAGGAGGTTGGTAGGTTCGACTTCTTTGCAACATTTCAGGGTCATGATGAACAGATCTCTATGAAATTTGCAGAGAATTTTGATGGCTTTGAATCTGTGGTTGGCAAACTTCTGATTTACAGGACAGAGCATTCCATTGCTAAATCCTGTAGGTTACCAGTATATGGTGAAAGATAGTGGAAGAAGGAAAATGTAGTCATGGAGTTTGTGAATCAATTTTTAATTCCAGAAAAGCAAAACCCTAACTAGAGCAAGGGTATACCACACATCAAGGTAAGGAAATAATGGCACACTGCCTTGTTGATTATCCACAGGTACATTACATGTGAAGGCGGGTTTTCTCTGGTCCATCTCTATCATATTAGATTGTTGATCCATCTAAATGGTGATTACCCTCTTAATTTACCCTATTTCTTATTAAAATGTTTATCCAAGATGTCTAAGAGGATCCAGTCTCATCCTGCTACATCAAAAAGCAGTCTTTTTCATCAAGGATTGATTAGAACGTTAGTAGTCTTTTCCTTGAATGAAGTCCAGAGGTCTTGGGACTGGTTAATCCAGTCATTAAAACCTAATCTACAAGCAACTAAGTCTAAAAATGTCAAGGAGAAGAAACCTGTAAAAGAGAAAGACACCTCTCAAGCCACTGAATTTTTAATGAAAGAAAATTCCCCTGCAACTAGGGTAACTTGTGATGGCAAGAGAAAATTACAAACCCAACAAGCTATTGGTTATTTGCATATGGGTAAAGTTGATGATAAAACACTACTAGTCAAGGTAAGAAACCTACAATGGATGAAGAGACTGGCATCCATCTTTATCCAGATATAAAAAGGGAATTTGATTAACATGAAGATCACATCACATGTCCAGTTCAAACTCTAGCCAAACAGAAACAACAATTTATAGGCAAGAAGACTGCAAAAGGTAAGAAACTGAGTAAAAAGAAAACACGTGTACCTAAATGTCCTAGAAGAAATTATACCAAAGCTGCCAATAAATTTAGATTGAATTCAAAAGTCATGTTTCATCCTTCCATCAAGAAGGAGAATCTCATAATCATAGAAGACAATTCAGAGGATTCTAAGAAGGAGATAAAAAACAGGAAGTGGCATCTTCTTTACACAAGACAGAGAAGGAATATGAGGAACAGAAGAAGAAACAAGAAAAGGGAAAGAAGATTGCACAATACTCCCGAAGACCTGTGACCAGAGCAACTATAAAGTCAGCTTCAGTATCTGAATCTATTTTTAAAGTCACAAATGTAGTTAATGATGAGAGAAATTATCTTTTTTCAGAACTAGATCAACTGCAGGACCTTCCAGAAACCAAAGACTCTGACAGCACTGAAGTGGAAGACCTTACTGTTGGGTTATCTTCAAAATATGTAATTAAAGTAAGAAAACCCTAAGCTTCTATAGATCTGAACTTACCTGCCCCTGTAGAGGAATATCTAGAATTCAAAGTCAAGGCAAGGAAGGAAAAAGACAGAGTAAAGTAGCTGGAGAGTATGATTAAGCAATTGAAGAAAGAAAAATCTTTTGTTGGGCAATGGAATGCTAAACAACAACAAAAGATACAAGATTTCAAAAGGAAGAGAAAAGAGCAAAAGGCATTGCTTAAAGAGGTAAGAGAATCCAATATAAGATTATATTGGCATAATGTTGTGCTAACAACCAAGCTCAAATAGAGAGACACCAGGGCTATTGCAGTCATCATACCATGACAATTCAAGGGGACTATGCCTCAATTTTGATTGTTCAATGTTATTACTCATAAATTAAAGATGAACAGTTTGGCTCATAGTGTTTGGTTCAAATGAAACTTTTTGGTATCTCAGATGGATCAACTCAGCAATATAGTATTCTTATTTTCATGGGATTTGCCAGTTTTTAAAAACTGTTTCCTAATCTATATTTGGATTGGTTGTTGAGCCTACTACAATATAGGCATTAGAAGTGCTCGTATGAGATTTATTCTCCTAGGAAATAATCATTGACATGATCCTATTATAAAATTGTAAACTAGAAAATAGGATCTACATGAATACTCTGAGTGCTTTAAATAGGCATAGGAAAGATTGAAAATGGGGGATTAGTTGGGCATTCAAGGACCTTTTTTGTAAAAAAATCCACTGTAAGACAAGACTATATTCCATATTGATACTAAATGGAAAAGGCGTGTTGATGATGAGATCTTATTTCATATCTTTATCTATCTCTTTTCTTACTTGAATTCATTTATTATGTTGCAATGCATATGGTTTCTTGATTTTGGGTGACACAATGAACATTTTACTGTTTTTGTTCATTATCAAGATTGTTTTCAAGTACATGTTCTTGTTTCTTAATGATATTTTGAAATAAGAAATCCATGTGTGAGTTGACAAATTAGATACTCACATACCTTCTTTTATTTTTTTACCCTACTATCTTATCTATTAAGGTGACTACCATTTAGTAAATCAATGGGATGTTTACTTGCTTTTACATTGAGTTATATGTTTATTTTGAATCCTTGAACCAACTTTCAACCATTTTCTAAAAACCTATTAAAAAACCCTTTAAAATACCATTGAAATAACCTGATGATACCCTAGCTTGCCCTCTCACTGATACCCTAGCTTGCCCTCTCACAGGGAAGTGCAACTTTAGGGACTAACAGGTTGTATTCTCCACTTTCATTTAATATAATGCAGTAATACATTTCTTCCCTATAAAAGTGTCTCTACTTTTATTGTATAACTCCTTGATCGTATACATAGACTTCATTGGAATATATATATCGGTGTTCTCTTTCTTTGTTGGTTTGTGCTTCTTAACAGGTTTACTATTCCACAAATCCAAAGATGGAGCGACAAGGACGACACTAGAGAGGATCAAATGTCATTTAAATGATATTTCATTTGTCCCTCTCTGAACTACTTTATATGACAATGAAATCTAAGGAGAAACTTGTATTATGCTATGTTTTGTTCTAACTTCTTGTTGAAGTTAGGGAGATTAGTTTATGTCCGCACTTACCGATTTGTCCAATAACAACATCTTCTTCTTCCGCAACGACTTTTAGGAATACAAATGAAAACAGTTTTCATCCCAAGGCCATTATGTCTCTCAGTTGGTGTGACTTCTACGAAGAAAATCATGAAGAAAGTACTTGTGAAGTTAAGAAGAGTGCCAGAGATAAAATCTTCGGCAAGAAGCCCAAAACCACTATCGTTGTTCTAGATTGGGCAGAACCAGAAGATGTTATGATCATAAATACTAGGAACAAATCTTATGCTCCTAAAGGGAAATATGACCATCCTCGTACTTATTCCACCCAACCTCATCTTCATAAGGAACTAGTGTACAAATTGGCAAAATTCCTGAAAGACAAGGAGTTCCTTCCCCTCTTCCCTCTTCCAAGTATAACATCCTTAACCAATTGGCTAATATCAAGGTCGATGATACTCTTTTGGACATGGTTGTCGTCCCTGAACAACAAAAGCATCTTAGGAATTTTATGGAAGGAAAAGCTTCCACCATAGACAATCTTTGTGAAGAGACAAAAGAAAAGGATCCCACTGTAAATAAGATAGGTTTAAATAATTTTAGACACCCTGTAAAAAAACCTCCATTTTTCATTTCTGTAAGAATTAAGATAGCCCATTGTCACCTAATTTATGGTGGTTCGGGCCCAAGCGTAATGTCAAAAATCATCATGGAGGAGCTAGGTTTAGCATGCACTAATGAAAATTCTAGAAGCATGCTCTCCTATAATAGTCTGCAGTAGTCAACTATAGATGAAATCAAAGACGTAACTCTAGTTCTCTGTGCACATCCCGAAATAGGGACAACCCTCAGCATCTAAGTAATCGACATGCCAGTAAGAAACTATTCTATTATCCTAGGAAGAGAATGGCAGGTCCTAACAGGTGGATATTTTTCGCTTGATGGAACACACTTATTCGTTCCCCGGAATGGAAATAATATTATAGTCCTAGGAGAAGGAATAATTTCACCATACATAGAGAGCATTCCTCAACCGAATGTAAAACTATCTCGAGGAAGACTTAGGGGTGTACTCTATCTTTGTTGATGAGGGTGACACTACTTTAGAACAAATTGATTTATAAGATGGTATGTAGCACATGCATTTCGATGGCTCATGCTCAAATGAAGGTAATGGAGTTGGCATTATATTATACTCACCTATAGGTAAAATCCACAACTTTTCTTATAGGTTAGAGTTCGCTTGCACGAACAATGTCACTGAGTTTGAAGAATTACTGCTAGGCATCGACAATGCTTATAACCTTGGTTGTGGCCACCTTACAGTTTTTGGTGATTCTGAACTTGTTGTGAACCTTTTGCGTAAAATCTATTATCCTAGCAATAAGTTGATGAAACACTATACCCAAGTTGTTTGGATGTTTATCTCGAACCTGCTATCATTTAAAATCACTCATGTTAAAAGAGAACTTAATTAAATGGCAGATAGGTTAGCCGTATTTGTGGCATCTCCTACTCGACAACTTCTACCTCAAAGACCTGATTGTACTTTTCAATCTTTATGTCGTCTTCACATTCTAGATAATGTAGAATCATGGCAGGTTTTTCCTAATGATGAAGGCATATGTGATTTCATACAAAATGAACCGTTTAAGCCTAAGGAAATCAGATCCATGGAAGATGACAAATTTCCAAAAGGCTTGACTCCTCTTGAGAGTTCATTTTCATCGAGTGATGTAGGAAACAAAGAGACACACAATTAGACCCTTATTTATATAATGAGAGTTCATTAATGAGACCCTTATTTATATAATGAGAGTTCATTAATGAGACCCTTATTTATATATTATTTTTAATTATTTCCCCCTAAACTAATTAGTTAAGTTAAATTGACTTAACTAAAAGAAGTAATTGAACTACCTCAACTTATTGAGAAAGAATAAAGGTTCAATGAGAGGAGGAGAATAGAAAGAGAAAGACAAGACTAAGGTTTTCTATTTAATTAATGAGATAGCTTTAGTTTTCATTCATTTTTTAGTTTACTTGAAAGCCTAATCCTCTCGTTGACAACAAGGTCTTCTTGAAGGCAGCAAGATTCAAAACCAAATCATACTTTTTAGCAGTTTGTTTTAAAGGTGTTTGATTCATACTTGATAGTGTGTGTATTCTTGTATGTTTGTGAATTAATTTTCACGACTGATAAAGAATATCTTGCAGAGTAAAATAGTAGCATTTTATGGCAAGCCGATCCAAATCATTAATTTCAGTTTTATTTTACTGTCGGAGTCTTTTTGTATGGTGCCCATCGGAGACCTCTAAATCTGACTTTGGTCCATACCCTCGCAAGGGTTTGTAAAGAGAAATACACTTTTTGTATCTCATAGTGAAATAAAATCAGATTATTGTCCTATCTCATACATGTGTTTTCATGACTTGGTTCCTCCTTTCGCTTTTAGTCTCTATGTTTACTTTATTGTAAAAGTTGTATAAATTATTGTAGCTTTGTTTAAATTTTATTTTTACATTGCAACATATACAAATCATAAAACCAGCCTTAATACTTGTAATTAATACTTGTGGATTGAGTGAACATTTCGAGGCTATAAACCTCGGGTGACATTCCCAACTATCTTGTCCTAGCCAGGAAAGATCTAAAAATGATTGAGTAGGGTGTTCCATATCTTTTCCTCAACAACATGCAGTCAAGAAGCATGTGTAGACACCATCATTATGTTGGCAATTTGGTTGTCATTGATGTCAACCTTGATAAATAGGTGAAGTATCATTGATTGATTGGTTTGAGAAGCATTCTCAATATTGGACATATTGTTATGAAGGTGACTTGAATGTCAAGCATTTTCAATATTGGACATAATGTTATGAAGGTTGGACATAATGTTATGAAGGTGACTTGAATGCCAAACATTGTCAATATTGGATATAAAGCTATGAAGGTGACTTGAATGTCAAGGATTGTCAATATTGGACATAATGTTATGAAGGTGAGTTGAATATCAGTAGAAATATGATATTGACTAATATATTGTATGAACTTGATACGCTCATCCTATATTGTATAAGGTTGAGATTGTGTCATTAACATCCATGCACAAAAGAAGAAACTATGAAGAAATTGTCCAAATAAAAAGGGTAAATGGATAATCCAATATGGATAAATACAAATCACAAATACATAAATTAATAAGACATGGTTCATTAAAAGTGATTCATAAAATCTCAATTGAAGAAGTGTCTAGAGATGAGACAGTATGTCAATGGTGGATGTTTAGTGAGGAAGAATTGACACCGTCGAGTCACATGTCGAGTCGATTCAAACAATAAGGTCGACTATCTAGAAGTCAATCGACTGCAAGACGAGTCGAAGACAAGTCGACCGAGTGCAAGCCTGCAGATTGACGAAAGTTGGAGAAGACAAGTCGACCAACTGAAGGTCGAAGTCGAAGGAAAATTGAGTCTGGAATGTGATGTCCCCATTTTGGGAAATTATTACATTACAGAATGTTATGCCTAACAGAGTAGCCAGATAGGGGTGACAATGAGTTTGGGAGATATTGAGGAGTTTTATTGGGCCTGACTTGCATCTTTCGTCTTATTTCATCATAAAGATCCATTCCGTGTAGCTTGGCTTTGGTTCCATTGCATTCTGAAGATTTCTCTAATTTTGAGTTATTATGGGTCATATTTTAATTAAATTCACTAAGAAGGTCACAATGGGCATATTACTTGGAGAAACCTCTTAGTGTAATAGCTCATCAGAATTGGGAGGAAGAGCACTACAGGATAAGATGATGAGAAGTGACTTTCAGTGGCAATAGAAGCCATAAGGATGGATAAATCACTTTTTAGAGTTAAAATGGTCAATTAATTGATTAAGTTATTTAATCAAGGAATAATAAAATAAAGAAAAAGTCACTTGGAGAGAAAAGGAGAAGGGGGTGGGCGGTATAAAGGAGATATAGCGGCCTCTATTCTCTCATTATGTTGATTGATTATTTTGTATTCGACCTCTTGGCTTGGAGAGATCTTAGAGCTTGGGGTTTTGAGGGTTTTGCTGACAAATCCTAGGATTGATTTCGGTGTTGCAACGATACACCCTAGCTAGTCATTGCGAGGAGATCATCCATATCTACTATTTGTGCTTTAGTTGTGATAGAGTTCATCTTCTTATGGCTGAAGTTTCTTAACAGTGACTGAGTTCTTTCCATTTGCAGTCGAGTTACATTGTTTTGGCGATAGAATTTGATCATATGTGGATCGAATCCCTTTGAAGAGGCCGAGTTGTGTAAAGGGAAAACAAGCTAAGTCTGTGGGTTGTCTTTTATGAGTGTGGAGGCCAAGTAATCTCCGTGGGGGGATTTTTTTACAACCTGGGTGTTTTTATGGGTGGTTGAGCACATATCTAAGTGTGGGATAGAGTTATTTCTTTGTGATCTAATGTTATTGTTGCTTGGGGTCGATTCCTTTGTTGGTGGACTGAAGAATCTTTGTTGTGGGCCAAGTTTAGTGTGAAGGGAAGCATTGTACCTGTAGATGTGCTCATATTCCACTTGGGGGCGAGTTGGATACTGTTGGAAGGGTCAAATACGAGAGGTTGTCATCCACATATCTACCTCTTGCCTTTGATGTTGTTGTTCATGCCTTTTAGGGGATGATTTTGTCACTACAGGACTGATATATCAGACTGAAGATAGTTGTTGCACATTATAATCACCTACAGGCAGACTTATCTAGGTGTTTTTACAGAAGAAACATACACATGAAATATATATTAGGGCGCGTATCCTTGTGAGAGTGACCATATCTCCTTGCCTTTTCTCTGTGGGACGACTTCATATGCAGCAACAGAAGACCATTTGGAGGAGACTTTGCAACAACCTTACTTCTTTAGCAGAAAGGAATTCATTCATGGAAATGTATTAGACCAAACCATGGGTTACCTCTAGTTTGTGATCTATTTGTATGTTGGAAATAAAAGAGAATTTTATTGTGGAGTTACTTGAATATATCAGCTATATGTTGCTTTGAGTTTCTATGATTGTTATGCATATTTTTTTTGTAATGTTGGAGTCATTTTGGTATGTTCAAATCATGTGAAATCAACTGATAACATCATATAAAACCATAAAAAGGTAAAACACTTGCAAAATTGTTACAGTAGTGAGGAAAAACATACCACCATTAGCAACGAATCTTATAGTGGTATCGGAGCATGTTCCTCTGCAACTGTGAGGTTTTGAAGGGCAGCATTGACAGCAGATACATGAGAAAGATGGAAAATCAATTAGAACAACAGGTGTTTGAGGTGGGAATGAGGTTATAGTCACTACCTCACTTCAAAAACACTCTTCTTGAAATTTTCAAGCAAGCAACATAAATTTTATCTAAGGTGGATTAGTCTCCTTCATAGGTTGTGTTGGATACAATACACCCACTAAGGGAAGCTCTAGTTATGCCAAAGTTGTTGAGACATCAAGATGGAGAGGTGTCACTTAGGGTGGCCATATGTATAAGTGAGATCACTAGAATCACAACACCAAACGCTCCATACAAAGATGATGTGTTGAGAGACACCTTCCAGCTTATTATTACTATTTTTCGAGGGTTGGATGATATAGTTAGTCCCTTGTTTGGAGAGAGGGTTACCATTCTGGAAACAATGGCCAAGATTGAGTCATGTGTTTTGATGCTAGACATTGGGTGTGTTGACTTGATCCTTGAGATGTTTCACATTTTCCTCTTTGTTGCCAGTCGAGATCATCCAGAAAATGTGTTAATATCTATGCAAGCCATTATGACTTGTATTTTGGATGAGAGTGATGATATTCCAGAGTAATTGGTATCACTTATACTAGCTTCCTTGGGGAGAGAAAAGGAGGAGGTTTCTTTGGCTAGACGTAGACTTGCTATTAATGTAGTGAAGCAGTGTGCAAATAATCTTCAACCATATGTGACTATATCATCTGGTGACACTAGCACGTGGGATGAATAGGCTGATAGCAGGACAATGTATGAGGAAGATTTGATGTCTTCATTGTTGGATTACTAAGAGGGGGGGTAAATCAGTAATAGAGCTATGCAATCCTTTTTAACCATATAATGCAAGTGTTATATCAATGTAGCTTTATCATCCAATATTTGCAGACTAAATAAACAATGAACAAATGAAAAATCTTACACATACACATTACACCAGTTTTTTTACGTGAAAACTCAAAGCGAGAGAAAACCACGAAATGTTTTTTATTATATGTCTTGAACAATTACATTCATTGGAAGCACCAACTTTCTTTGTTTTCCAGTTGCCACTGGAAGCAGGCTCCAACCCCTTAGTTTCTCAGGCTACAACCTAAGGGAAGCTCCAACTCCCCAATTCTATGGCTACAACCAGAAGGAGGCTACAACCCCCTATGTTCTCCGGCTACAACCGGAAGGTGGCTACAACCACATGTCCTTGCCCCGTCCAACCACCCTGGCGTATAAGCAGAATGATGGAACCATTGTCACACTATCACTGTGAGATATACTGTTGTAAACATGTACCAATAAACCTGCACCAAACAACCTATACCAATAACCTGAATCATGTATCAACCATGCATCAACCTGTACCTCAACCTGTAATCAACCTGTATCATAAAAAAGTGCATCAACCATGCACCAACCTGTAATCAAATTGTACCATAAACAAGTGCATCAACCATGCACCAACTTGTACCTCAACCTGCAAACCTTCCTTAACTTTAACAACAAGAGACTATCATTTTCATCAAACTTTACTTTAGTCTCACATGACTAGTTTTGGATTAGTCAACAACCCTAACTTGAAATAATCATAACTATGTACATGTAATGAATAAAGATATGAAAATAATACACAATGTTCTTTAGTGTGTTTTATGCAATTACTCCAGGTGTCACTACTTAGAACCTCTCAGATAAGGAGTTATAGCAAAAATGGCATACCTTGTTGAATTATGGCTTATTCTAGAGAGCGAACTTGTAGAGCGTGCCCCACACAGAATATTTGTTGTATGGTTCTGAAAATTTTACACATAATACTACAGACTGTACTCTAACCAACACATTTGGTCTTACTAAATTTGGATATGTTATGAAGAGGTTATGACATTTTTACCCGAAACACCTGATTTAGACTAGTTTCAGGACTAGCCACAAACCCTATTTTCCACGGAGTATAACTCCAAAAATACAATGACCCACAAGCTGAAATTTGTACCACAACTACCTAGATATGTTTCCTCAATGGCCTCCCAATTTCACATTCTGAATCATTCTAGAAAAAAATTTATTGCGAAAATGGTGAGATGACCTGTAAATAACATACCTTAGAAAGCATCATCAATATAATTTTTCTCCCTTGAATTTCGGTCTTCTTTACTTCACCTTCCCTCTGAAATTTGGCTTAGATATCCTTTGGTTACCTCAATCACCTGTAGATATTCAATATGCTCAAGTGTGATTAAAATGAGAGAGTTTTGCCTCTTATTTATACTTTCATGTAGCTTCCTCAAGGGGTTACCTTTTAACCATCTCAATCCAATTTCCTTATTTTAGGGATAACCCACTTCTAACCACTTTCCATAATTAGAAAGTTCTCCATTTACTTTATTATTTAAATAATCCTCTTTCACTTTGTCACTTCACTTTATTATTTAAGTAATCATCTTTGACTTTGTCACTTCACTTTATTATTTAAGTAATCTTCTTTGACTTTGTCACTTCACTTTATTATTTAAATAATCCTATTTGACTTTGTCACTTCACTTTATTATTTAAATAATTCTCTTTGACTTTGTTACTTCACTTTATTATTTAAATAATCATTTTTTACTTTGTCACTTCACTTTATTGATTAAATAATTTCTTCTTTGCAAGCACTTTGACTTCTTTGACCTTTTGGGGTTTCAAGCCAACATATGAGGGTCCTCCAAATTCGTAAGGCCATAACTCTCAAACCGTGAAGAGTTATGTGACGTTCCACATACCACCAAAAATGGCATGACATGTATTATCCATCTAGAATAGTCTTACCTGCAAATATATCAAAACTCATACCATTGCACATCAAACAAACTTGGGTCCATTACCCAAACCTTTGTGCTACTGAAATTCGCTACCAGACTTTCTTCAAGGGTTGGCATCAATGAAAACCAACACAATTAATCAACAATATCCCCCTTTGGCATTGATGGAAACACTCTGATGCAATACTGAAATCATATCACTCATTTCCCCCTAGAACCATGTCTGCATCTCTGTGGCCAACACTCCCTCTGGAACCATGCCTCCATCCTTTACATCTGATAAATCTCTCCCCCTTTGTCATCAATGGAAAAGATATCTTTCCATTCGGGTTTGCTCCCCCTAACTGACTCGTCTGATCTCCCAACTTGAACTGTCCTCTTTATGGTGCTTCCTCGTGTACTTCTAAGACATATAAGATAAGCATTCATTTTGGAGTAGAAATAACTCTGAGTCTCTTCAAAGGCTTCCCGTGGAAGCGGTTTTGTAAATATGTCTACCACTTGTTCTTTTGTGCCCACATATTCAACTCTGATGTTCTTTTCTACAACCTGTTCCCATAGAAAGTGATACTTGATTGGAATGTGCTTCGTCTTGGAGTCCATCATCGGGTTCTTTGAGATATTGATCACGCTTGTATTATCACAATAGATTGGAATGGGATCATCATACTCAACCTGTATATCTGTCAGAGTTTGTTTCATCCATAGAACCTATGTACAACATGTTGTTGATGCAGTATACTCTGCCTCGACTGTAGATAAAGATATTGATGATTGTTTCTTGCTTAGCCGTGATACTAAACACTCACCCAAGTAGAACGTTGCTCCACTGGTGCTTCGTCAGTCATCAATGCAACCTACCCAATCTGCATCTGTGTAGGCAATAAATGATAGATCCTTTCCTTTTGGATACTATAATCAAAACTCTTATGTTCCTTTGAGATATTTGAAAATCCTCTTCACTGCTAATACATGTGATTCCTTTGGTGTTGTTTGAAATCGTACCACCTGTCCAATTTTCTGCATTACATATGGTCTGGATGTTGTCACATATAGTAGGCTACCAATCATTGACCTATATTGCCTCTGATCTGTAGACTTTGAATCATCATCTTTGCTCAACTTGCAACTGGTTTGCATGTGAGTGATAACTGGTTTGCAATCTTCTATTCTGAACCTCTTTAGCATTTATCTGATATACTTGGTTTGAGAAATAAAAATTCTTTGGTTGCTTTGATGTATTTGAAGACCCAGAAAGAAGGATAGTTCTCCAAGTAATGATATTTCAAATTCATTATGTGCGTCCTTTACAAATTTATGGCTTAACCTGTCATCGGTACTTCCAAAAATAATATCATCAACATAAACTTCAATTAATAAAATACTATCTTGAGTTACCTTGATGTAGAGGTTGTTGTCTGCACTTCATTTTCTGAACCCTGCATGTTCTAGATATTTATTCAGTCTAGAGTACCATGCTCTAGGAGCCTGTTTTAGACCATACAACACATTCTTTAATTTACACACATAATTTGCGTTCTCTGACAACTGAAATCCTTCTGGTTGTTCAATGTAGACTTCTTCTTCAAGTTCACCATTCAGAAAAACTAATTTTATGTCCATCTGATACACTTTAATATTTTTGGAGCATGCATAAGCTAAAAGCAATCAGATTGCTTCCATTCTGGCAACTGAGGCAAATGTCTCTTCAAAGTCGATTCCTTCAACCTGTGCATATCATTTACATACCAATCTAGATTTGTTCCTTGTAACCTGTCCATCTTCATTCAATTTATTCCTGTATACCGACTTTGTGCCGATCACATTCTTATCCTTTGGTCTTGGAACCAATTCCCAATTGTCATTTTTCTCTATTTGATCTAATTCTTCATCCATGGCTTATTCCAAAATTCATCCTTGCTGGCCTCTTCAAAACAGGTCGGTTCAATCGTAGATGAGAGTGATAGGTGTGTTTGTTCTGGTGAACGGATTCTTCTTCTAGTCTCAACTCTTGCATCTTTGTTTCCGATAATCTGATCTGAAGGATGATTCTTCTGTACTCGTCTGCTAGGTGTCTCTGGAGACACTTGTTGAACTTGCTCTTCTACTTCTATCAGATCCTCTTCATCTTCCCCTTCTACTTCTTTTTCATCCTCTGCTTCTTCTTCGTAAAGTTGTTCCATTGATTCATTTTCTTCTTCCTTTAATTCTTGTCTACCTGTTTCATCAATTGTTACGTTGATGCTTTCCACAACTTTGTTCAATCTCAGGTTGTAACACTTATATGCTTTCCTTGTACTTGAGTAACCAACAAGTACTCCTTTGTCCACACGAGAGTTAAACTTTCTCATTCTGCCATCTTCTCTTTTGATGTAGCATTTGCTTCCAAAAACTCTGAAGTGTTTCACGTTTGTTGGTCTTCCTTTCCATAGCTCATAGGGAGTTTTGCTAGTGTTGTTTCTGAGCATTACTCTGTTTTGAATGTGAACTGTTGTATGCACTGTAGGTGTCCAAAATTTATTTGTCAATTTGGAATCCATTAGCATTGTTCAAGACATTTCTTGTACTGTCTTATTCTTTCTTTCAACAACTCCATTCTGTTGAGGTGTCCTAGCAACAAAGAATGTCTTTTTATTCCGTGCCTACTGCAGTAGTCCATAAATTCCTTTGAAATGAACTCTCCTCCATTATCAGATTTCAAGCATTTGATTTTTGAATCCATTTCATTTTCAACCATTTCCTTGTAGACCTTGAAGTTTTTAAAAGCTTCTGACTTTTTCCTGAGAAAGCAAACTGCAGTCATTCTTGTATAATCATCAACTAATAACATAAAGTATTTCTCACATTTTAAACCCTTTGTTGTAGTTGGTCCAACTAGATCAGTATGCACAATTTCTAGTGGTCTTGTCGTCGAATATTCTTTTGATTTAAACATGGTCTTTGTTTGTTTTCCTTGTTGACAATGCTTGCATTAAAGTGTAGGTTGGTTTCGTGATCTAGGGAATTTCTCTAGTTGCTTCCCTTTTGTTGACTTTGACAAGGTTATCAAAATGTATGTGACCCATTCTTCTGTGCCATAGCCAACTTTCATCTTCCTTTCTTAGGCAACACTTTTCATTTCCAATTTCACTTAATACATATATGTTGCTTGAAGTTCTCGCAGTTGTTGCAATCAATTTTCCTAAACCTTATTTTCTTATCTCGCACTTTTGTGAATCGAAAGTAACTTTATGACCTTGGTCATACATTTGACTCACACTTAGAATATTATGTTTCATATCTTATACTAGTAGAACATTTTTTGCCTTGCTATTCTTGTTCTCAATTCTGACTGTGTCTTTTCCAATGATTTTAGTTGAATCATCATTTTCGAAGGAGACTGATCCATCTTTTTTCTTTCTTGATGTAAGAAACATGTCTCTATCACATGTCATGTGTTTTGAACAACCACTGTCAACATACCAACGACATTTATCCTGCTTACCTTGTAGAGCGAGTGTGCATTCTTCATTGTTATATTTATTCTGCTTTCTTATCCATGTCCTTTTTTTAGGTTTTTGTCTATGACTATTGTTGTTTTGTTGTGGTTCTCTAGGAGGGACTATCATTCTGCAAACTTTGGCCATGTGTCCAAAGTTCTTACATTTGTAGCATTCCACTTCAGTGCTCAAAGATTCAAACCTATTGTAACTTCTTCTTTGTGTTTCACTAGACCTTCTTGGATAACCCTTTTGTGTATGACTTTCAAAGTTGTTGTTAGCTCTACAATTCACAACTTTATCTCCAAAATTATTACATGCATAACATAAACCAAAAAAGATAGTTTGATACATGGAAGTTGAAGATCTTTTGAAAGGAGATACTCTTATGAATCCTTCTTCTTGCTGAGGCCTATCTGTTTCTGTCGGTCGTTGATTTTGAAATCTGAATCTTCTTGGTGGAGGAGTATCCCTGTAATTCTCTTTGTAGACCTTCCTATACCCTTTGATTGTTTATGCATAAATTTTTGGATATGTGTCTTGTTCTGTTGTTTTGGAGCTTGATCCCTTTTCTATCTGATTGTATCCAAGTCCAGACTTGTCATGATGAGGTTTTTGACTGCTGATAATGTCATTCAAAACTTTTGAATTGTTCTGCATAGTTTTCTTTTGAAGATCCTTTCTTAGTGTGACAATTCATGCTTCCAAATTTACAATGATCGTGTCTCTTCCTTCTAGTTGTTCTTTGAATGTTTTTTCAATTCTTTTATCTTCTTTTATTTGAACCTTCAAATTTGTGATCATTTGTTCTAGTTCATGAGTGTCTTCTTTCTTGTATAGTTCCGCTTGTAGTTTCTTGTTTTCTTCTTTTCTCTTCTAATAGCTTCTATGACACACAACAATTCTTCTCGGTAGTCAACTTCTACCTCTTCATATTCTTCTTCGGAGTCTTCTTTATCAGATTCTTTTACTGCCATGAATAGAACTCTTTATGTCTCACTGTCACTGACTTCATCTTCATCTGATGATGAGATGTCTTCTTTGGTGCATAAGCTTTTCTTGAAAACTTTCTTTGTGGTTCTTTTTTCTTTATATGTTTGCTTGCTATTTGAGTAACCTTTATCATTTTTCTTTTTCTTATGAGGACATTTGTTAGCAAAATGACCAATACAATCACAATTAAAACAAATCAAAGGAAGCTTACCTCTATACCTGTCGTTGGTTTCCTTGTTCAATCTTCTGACAAAGTTGGCCACTTCTTCATCATCTTTTGAGATGTCACTCCTGCTGCTATGTTCTTTTTATTTTTGTTTTCCCTTTTGCTTTGACCTTTTGGATGCTTTGAAGGCTGCTTCTTTTATATATGGATTCTCCTGTTCAGTTCTCATTTCATATGCTGTGAAGATTCCATGTAGTTCATCCATGCTTATTGAGTTTAGATCTGCTCTTTCTTCTAGTGCTCATATCTTAGGGTCAAATCTCATAGGAAGAGATCTTAGTACCTTTTGAACAACTACATATTCTTTGATTTATTCTCTCAATCCCAAGATTTCATTTATTGTTTCATCGACTCATAAAAATTAAGCTGCAACGTTCCCATCTTCCTTTATCTTTAGTTGTTCGAACTGACCTCTATAAGTTTGAAGCTTTGTTGCTTTGACTTTTGAATCTCCTTCATAAATATTTCAAAGTTTGTCCCAAATCTCTTTAGCAGATTTACAATGTGCAACTTTGGTGAATACCAATTCTCCAAGACCATTTAGAAGTGCATTTGTGGCTTTGGAATTATTCTGACCAAGATTCATAACTTTGTCATTTGTCGGTAGAACTGCTGGTGTTATGTATCCATCTACAATTGATTGCCAAATTTCAAATCCATGTGCCTGTATATATGTCTTCATCCTTATGCTCCAAAAGCCATACTTTTGTCCATCAAACTATGGTCTGGTTGCTACCCTGTGCATTCCAGATTGAACAACTATCTTGTATTTAGTGTTCAAGTCATCCTTTTCCTTGTCGTCGGAGTCTAAATAATTCACCAACTCAGATTGTAGAATATCTAAAACAATCGACCAGCTAGGGACCGAGTCGACACTCCGAGGCGAAGTGTCGGAGACATTATTCGAGCCTTGCCCTGCAACCTCGACATTCGCCTTTGCTGCTTTCCATGGAGCCATAGTTGAAGCTTGTGTTTTCGCCCTTCTACGGTAGAACTGCATATACATGCAGAAATTAGTTTACTCAGAAATGACGAGCTCTGCGTGCTTATGAAAATGCTTTCATCGTAATAAAATGAAACTCTTACATATATTTGAAAATTCGGTACTTTTCGAAATAATCCTATCAAATCATAATTAGAAACAAATTAATTGCGTAAAATCCGATCTTATATGCATGGATTTACCCTTATTCTCCAAAAATGTCATAAATTTCTGGCGGTTTGACAGTCAGTCGAAGTATGGAGAGAAAATGGCTATCTTGGGAAACGTGCAGGCCTCGGGGCATGGGACATATCTTGCTTTATCTTAAAATATCAAATCTTACCAATGTTAATCAATTTCTCGCCGTTCGCTACATCGTGGATTTTCTTTTAACATTTTGAGTCTTCAACTCGCGAGACTGCGAGTACCGATTTTAGCTTAATTTACAGTAATTGCAATTTGGAGCATCATTAATTTTATAATCAATGTATTCGCCATATCGTGACTCGGAACTTTGAAGACAAGTTTCTGGGAGATTAGTATGCCGAGTCGCGAAACCACGAGATGGCGATAATTAAGGCTCAATTTAGGGGAAGAAAATCTTAGATTAGGCGACTAATTAATCTTGCTATAATTACGTCGCGACTTCGTGAGTCGGGATTTTAGACGCCGTAACTTTTGAAAAGATAGTGCCGAGTGGCGAGCCACCGAGAACAGATTTAACCATGGTTAGCTTTTTGCCTTTAATCCTTGACCAGGGTTATCACAAAAGTACCTCGTGTTCTCGGCTCTCGGGGCTGTAAAAATAAAAACTTGGGTTTGACGAACGCCGAGGCACGAAACCCCGACGACTTCAAATCATGAGTTAAAATATTTTACCCTAGTTAATGCCTCGGGCGAAAATTGAAAACGATTTTGTCGTTTCGTGACTCGGGACGTGTGAACTCGAGGATTAAAGTATCTAACTTGGGAGATCCCGAAATAAAACAAAAAGAGCGAACGTTCTTACAAAAGTGGACTTGTTTTGAGGGTAGAAAAAGCATCGCTGCTTACTCGACAAGGTTACAGAGTTTTCAAAGTTTTCAGGGGGGGGAAATCAAAAGGCCATCTTTAGAATTTTAAGTATCAAAAATTGAAAATTGTGAAGGGTAAAAATAAAACAAGGGCGGCTCCAACATAGGCTCCAACTAGGGATCCCACCTTCCTGTGAGGCGGGAAGAATAGTAGACCACGTGTCAATATTGGGTAAATGGAGTCAAAAGCTCAAACATGCGGAAAAAATCCAAGGAAAAAGGATCGAAGGGAGGAAAAGACTTCGTTTTTTACCTCGAGAATTTTTTTCAATCAGATACTCTTTCCAAACACAGCTGTAGTCTCTTTCACAATTTTCCCTTTCCCACTACTAACTTTGGGTATGTTTCAAGACATTCGAAACAACCCTAGGAGATTCAACAGATCTTGTGTCTCTCGGCTTGCATCAAAAGAATGAGATTATATATTTTTTTAAATGGGAAGTCCCGTCTGAATTTGGGGTGTGGATCAATTTTTTGGAAAGCATTGGTTACCAGAGTAGAGTGATATTTATGTATAACAGCCTTACAGATATCTCAGACATTGCTTCACTGCCAGCGAGCCTGTTCAGTACCCCGGTGAAGTTGTCTGACCCCTTTCACTGAATTTCCTTTCACCACTTCGGAAAATATTTATGCATTTAAATGCTGAGACGAGGGCAATCATTTCTGAATTTCCTTTCATCGTCTTCCTGGACTAGGTGGGGGCAATCATCTCTGAATTTCCTTTCACCACCTGTCTTATAATTTACTTTTTGAGCACGAAGATGGGGGCAATCAGTTTGTATCAGGGCTGATATCTGTGTAATATTTTGCATCAGAGGTCTGTCAACTCATTTTAATTACTTGGTACCAAGCTTCCCTTGACCTTCACAACACCTTTGTTCTTAGGGAAAAAAGGAAATTATATTTTTTAAGGGGCATCCCGTTTGAGCAAGCTTTGATTCTTCCGACGCTGTTGAAAAACCTAGGAAAGTTAAGATCGCTCTAAACGTTCCTTCACTTAGCAGGAGATCAAGTAGTTGTGAAGGCCTGCTTTCCTATCAAGATCTGTTTCGAAACCCTCGAGGTTTAAAACGAAATACTTTTATCCCTTCGCAGTAACTCGGGAAGACGGTGACTTGCTAAAAGTTAGACCCGAAGATAGACAGGATACAAGGCAGTGATTCATTGACTGAAAACACAAAAGGTCAAAACAATTCAAGACTGGCTCTTATAGATATCTTTGGGGATAGTTATTCTGACTGACTGTTTTTAGATTTAGTGTATTCATTCAAATTACTTTAACTCGAAGATTATCAAGCCAGCAATAATCCTGTTATCTAACGTTTTAGCCGACATTGCAGTTTGGAAGACGTTACCTTGGTTTACTTTAAACAGTCTTTTATAACCTGTGTATTTAGAAAGCTCACCTTTATCTTTTATTTTCACTTTCTTTGTGCATTATGAAACTATTTTAGGTATCACATGTTTTATGCCGCTCTTTTTCTGACACCGACCTGCAAATTACTTTTCTTGCTAGTTTTGTTTGCAGCTGGAATCCTGTAAAAAACAAATGCGAATCTTATTGGAAATGTGTCGAGAGTTTAGGAACAAAAAACCGAAAATTAAAAGTAAATGTTCGAATGAAAATATACGTATGTACAAAACATGAATTTTATTTATTTACGATTTTATTTTTTACAACTGTTATGTCATGTAATGTTTTAGATATCGCCCATTGATAGGGGCGCTGAGTACTTCTCCGTCTATATTTTCCAGAAGAAAGGAATTTTTCCCTTCTAGAGCTGAGACCCTAAATGGTCCATACCAAAGGTGGTCAAATTTGCTATGCTTCGCGGCTTCCTCCCTTCTCGCATCCCATCTTAATACTAAGTCACCTGGGAGGAATTCTCTGTCCTTTGCCTTGAGGTCGAACAATTCTTTCATATCACCTTGATACTTCTGCATCTTTTCATCAACTTCAACTCTATGCTGTTGAACCTCAATCAACTGATTAATTCCCCTGGTAACATGATTGGGTTCTTCGTTTTGATCCTGCCATAACTTCATCACTGGTAACGCTAGGTTTATAGGTAGAACAACATCTGTGCCATAGACCATTTGAAAAGGCGAAATGCCGATAGACCTTTTAGTATTGATGCGGTTTGCCCATAATGTGTATTTCAAGTGCACATGCCAAGACCTTTTATTTTCATCCAGTACTTTCTTGATTATGTTCACCAGGCTCTTGTTAGATGATTCAGCTAATCCGTTCCCCTTGGGGTAATATGCAGTGGAATGGCCGAGAACGATATTATACTTCTGACAGAAGCTGATCATAGCCATAGATTTGAAGGCCTAGGCATTATCGGTAACTATTTTTGGGGGACACCCGAATCTTGACAAGATATTGTCTTCCAAGAAATCGATTACCACTGAATTTGTTGCCCTTTTGGTTGGAATGGCTTCCACCCACTTAGTAAAATAATCCGTAGTTGTTAGAACCCATTTATGCTGAGCACTGGAATGGGGATTAATTTCCCCTATGAAGTCTAGACCCCATTGTTGAAATGGAGCTTCATCTTTGACTGGAACGAGTGGCAGTGCAGGGAGTTTCTATTTACCAGCGAATATTTGACACGGGTTACAGGCACGTACTTTGGCATTGACGTCCGAAAATAGTTTCGGCCAATAGTATCCGGCCCTCAAGATCTTATAGGCTGTGGCTCTCCATGCGTGGTGTCCTCCACAGACTCCTTCATGAAATTCCTCTATAACCCGTGGAGTTTCCGACTCAACCAAACAGACTAGTAGGAACCCGAGTGGATCCTTCCAGTATAGCTGATTTTCAGCGATGCAATATTTTACAGCATGGAGTTTTTAAGTTCTGCATTTGGCTGGTGATAGTTCATTTGGACATTTCAGGTTTAACAAGTAGAACACTATGTCTTTATACCAGCCTGACGATATGAATTTTTCTTCGACCTTGCTTGGATCTGTCTGGTCATCTGGCTCATGCAGATGTGCATCTCCATCTTCCCCTTGGAGGCAATTAATATCAAGAGCTCTAAGATTCGACTCAGCCAAGAGTTTGGCTAGACCCTGCCCCTTTATCAATTTAGTCGGCTTGACTTCCAGATCGAATTCTTGTATTTTAGCGAGCCAACGCCCTCGTTTTCCGTCACTATCTAGCTGTACCAATATATCTTTCACAGCACTAGTTGGCACGTACGCGATAATTTTTGAATGCAGTACATAGGTTCTGAATGCTTTTAGCGCTTTCACCATTGCGTACGCTTGTTTTTCTATTATGTCATACTTTAGTTCGGCGTCTCTAAGGCTCTTGCTAAAAAACGCGATCGGTCGTTTGAAGCCTTCGTCATCCTTTTGCAGGAGCATCATGGTGATAGTATGTTCAGAAGCAAACGAGAAGATGAGGAAATCTTTCAAGTAATCTGGGCTTGCTAACACAGGTGCCTCGCTGATGACTTTTTTAATATGCGCAAACGATGCTTTAGCCTCGGTCATCCAATTTACTCTGCTATCTTTCTTCAACATTCCTGTGATCAATTTGTCAATCTCATCAAAATTGGGGATAAACCTTCGTAAAAAAATTATTGTACCTGAGAAAGATTGAATTTCTTTTACGTTTCTGGGAATATTTATAGTTTCTATTGCTTCAATCCTCTTAGGATCAATCCTGATCCCATCCTTAGATATGATATTCCCCAGAAGCTTACCTTCCCGCATAGTGAAATGTGACTTCTTTGGGTTCAAAGACAGACCATACCTGCGGCATTTTTCGAAAGTCTGTTTTAGATGGATCAAATGTTCTTCATCGGTTTTAGAGAAAACCATCAAATCGTCGAGGTAGATGACTACGAACTTGTCTCTTTCTCCTACGAAAGCAATGTCCATAGTGCGCTGGAATGTAGCTCCTGCATTCATCAAACCAAATGGCATTTTGTCATACATGAATGTACCCCATGGTGTGGTGAAAGCAGTTTTTTCTCTGTCTTGCTCGTTCATGGCGATTTGGTTATAGCCAGAGAACCCATCTATCATAGACATTTGATTTGCTCCGACTACCTTTTCTAAGACGTGGTCCATTTTGGGGAGCGGATAATTATCCTTGAGAGAAGACTTATTCAAGTTTCAGAAATCCACACACAGTCTGATTTCTCCGTTCTTTTTCCTGACCGGGACCAAATTTGCCACCCAGTCTTAGTACCTCAGAGGTACGATTATTTTAGCATTTAAAAGCTTCTTAACTTCCTTTTCAATCACGGGCAACAAAATGGGGTTAATTTGCTTAAGCTTTTGCCTAAACGGCTTGACCCCGGGCTTCAAAGGTATCTTGTGCTCAATTATGGAAGTGTCATACGTTCTAAGCTCATCATAGGACCAAGCGAAAACATCTTTGTACTGTCTGAGTAGGTCTTTGTACTGGGCTTTTACCTTGGGAGAGAGGAACTTAGATATCTTTACTATCCTAGATTATTTTTCAGTTCCTATATCGCATTCCTCCACTTCTTTTGGTTGGGGCTGCAAAGTGGATTTCACAGGTATGTCGTTATGATCGAAAAGCCTTTCCAAAGGAATTAAGCCTTTTGGAATTTGGTTGCTTTTAAGGACAAACATTCGATGGTCCGCTATTTTTTCTCGGAAGGTTTCAGGATCTTCCCCTTCTTGCATAATCCACATCGGGTCATTTTGATTCTCTTGGTCTGGATGAGTTTCGGAGAACTCACCTACTGCTACAAGAAATTTCTCGATTTGTTCATCATCTTCGAAAACCTGCCAGTGTCGGATATTGTCTGGTATAGAGGGTTTGTATCTAATTTCAATGTGATATTTCAGTTTGACGGTCGTGGGAGGAGAAAAGGTTGAAGCTGCCTTGGCCAATGCGTCAACATGTAGATTCTCTGCGCGAGGGATAAAATGGACCTTACAGATAATAAAAAGTTTTCCATCAAATCCCAAGCACACTTTCTGTATGTTCTTAGTATGGGATGCTTGGCTAGTTACTGTCGGTTTATTTGTTTAACTATTAGCTCTGCATCCCCATAAAATTCCAGGTTATTTATATTTATCCTTTTCTCAGCCTCTAATCCTAAAATCAATGCTTCATATCCGCATACGTTGTTAGTGTAATCTATGTCCCACTACAGTCGGTAAGAGAAAGGAACAATGAATTTACCTTCGGGAGCCACTAAGAGCACTCCCGCACCTGCCCCTTCAGAACATAAGGCACCATCGAAATACATTTTCCAAACTCTGGTGTTACACAGATCTTCTGTCAACTGACTTGTCTTTTCTTGCTTCATATCAAGTTCCTCTGGACACCCATCCAAAACATCATCAAAAAACAAAATGCAATTCCCCAGATCTTGGTCTGCAACGTAAATGGGAAAGTTATTTGGGTTTTGAGGGTCACTGACTGTATACGCTAATCTTATTTCTCTGTACAACCGAGTGAAATGACCACCGAACACAGGGATTGTGGCATATGTCATGTCCAACTGTAGAGAACCCCCCAACTTGGCTCCCCATGATCTAGATAGCAGCATGCCATATTTGGGGGGAATATCTGCGATAACCACATCCATCAGGATACTCTTGAC
>ML818919.1:0-18164 GCA_009831015.1 Picea engelmannii | reverse complement strand
AACACAGGGATTGTGGCATATGTCATGTCCAACTGTAGAGAACCCCCCAACTTGGCTCCCCATGATCTAGATAGCAGCATGCCATATTTGGGGGGAATATCTGCGATAACCACATCCATCAGGATACTCTTGACCGGGACCTGAGCCAGAGTAACTACCAGATATTTTATCATCCCCATACATTTAACCTTTCTCGAATCGAAAGAGTACAGATTTCCATAAGGTCTTATGATCTGGAGACCCAACTTGTCCATTATAATCTTGGGCATAACATTATGAGAAGCACCTCAATCTAACATACAATTATGCAGCAACTGATCATATACATTCAGAGTGATATAAAAGGGAGCGATGTTGTCTTTGGACCCTTCAAAATGGGGACCAAAGGTGATGTTAGGTCTGTCATCTTCCAGGTTTATAACATCAGACTGACTTTCTAGCTCATAGACACCCATCGCTTTGGCAATTTGCTTCCGATAAGCGGGATTTTTTGCTAATTCTACCAAAGGAATCGGTATCTTAATTTTGTTTAACTCATTTTCAAAACTGAAAGATGTGTTTACCTTATCCGTTTCTTTGGTTGACACTTCCAAATTTTGTTCTTTCTGACTTACTTGTCTGGATCACTTTATCACTCGTGATCCTAGTTGAAGACGTAACTTTATCTACTGGTTCAGTTTCTTGTGTTTGAGTTTCAACTTTTTTCACCTCGGACTCTTGAGTGCTTGCTACCTTGGTTTTGTTGCTGGGTAAGAAGGTCTCTTCCGAAGGAGGTTCATAAGCTTGACCTTTTTGAAGGATTTTCTTAGGTTGATTTGTTGAGGTAGGCTTACTCTTAGATCTTAGGTTGTACTTTGGTTGAAACTCGGCCATTATCATCTATGTTTCTGGTTGAGATACACAGGGATCAGTGTGATCACCTTCTTCATTCTCATTAGACGGTTGTGGGGTGTTCAAAGATTTTTCATAGTCTTCACGAGTCAGATACGACTGCGAATAGTCATCACCGAAATTTGTGACTTCATCTTCCGAATCTCTGAAATCTTAGAGGTCGTTTGCTCCTATAAAATTTTCGTTCTTTAGTGGAGCTTGTATTTTTTTATCCTCGTTCTTTATTTGTCTCTGTTGATTTTGGGGATTTGGGTTTCTCTTGAAGTCCTTTTTATTAGAAGAATCAGCTTTAACTTGGTCCAACTCCATCCTAGAGATTTTGTTGGACAATTATTTAATTACACGGGCCATATCATCTACTCTGTCATTAGTGTATCTATTTGACCCCGAAGGACCCGCTGGTTCCCTATAGCGTCTATTTTCGCAGTTGACTGTTTCTACTTTAGCCTTTAATTTACCTTTAGCCATCATATTAGATTCTATTTCGATAGCATCATCTTGCATTCTATTTAGGGTGGCTCCTCTTCTTTCTCGCAAAAGTAGTGCGAAATCCGGCTCAAAAGCTCCCGCGAAGGTTACTTTGGCTGAGGGTTCGGAAGGTTTAACTGCGGCTAGAATCTTATTATACAGTTTGTTGAATCTCAGAATAAATTCCATGATTGTTTCTGAGTTCTTTTTCTTTAGGGACCCAAACTCGGTAAGATAATATAAGTGATATTTTTGCTCTCCCCATTGTCTGAGGAAAGCATCTTCCAAAGCTTCATATGTCCGGATAGAAGCTGCGGGTAGGTTCTGAAACCAAGTTCGGACCTGTCCTTCAAAGGTCTGGACAAGGAGTCTCGAATAGATATCTTCATGCTCGATACCACAGATGTCTGTGAATTGGTTAAAGAAATTTATATGCTCAACTGCGGTTAGATCTCCCTCCCCAGTGAACTTAGGAAGATTTTTTATGTAATTTTCAGGAAGATCATGAAGGGGGACGGGCAAAACCAGGGGAGCGTATCTCGCTGCTACTTTTGCGAATACTCTGGGAGGAGGGACATGCCCTTTACCTCCACCACCTCCTCCGGCGGCTGCCATATTTGGGGGTAGAAAATGAGTGTGTAACACACTCTTTGGAATCAGGCGAGACCGGGAAGTTCTGTCGAAGAAAAGCTAGTATGTTAACCGTCAACGAACTTTCTAGAGGACCTTTATCCTTGTGTACAGATGGGGAAGTCGAATGAATCTCACTCCTAACTTCAGAGAAGTTTGACGTCAGATCTTTGGTATCAAACAGAGAACTGCGTGAAGTAGAAGGTTCTAAATGGCATTTAGTCTTTAAAAGTGGGTTTTTAGTCTTTAAATTTTTTCGGGATCAGTAACAGGCGTAATCAGCTTACCATCCGGGTTCTATCTGGTATTCCTTCTACCAGATGCCAGTTTACTTTTTCGTGGAGTCGCCAAGTGAAAGATTCAAAAAGCCTTAAAACTGTGTGTACTCTATGTTCACTATCAAAGAGTAACACTTTCAACGAAATAAATGTCGTTTTCCCAGGGAAAAGATTTCGTAACTTCGCTCCCCGGCAACGGCGCCAGAAAGATGTTGCTCATGAGTCTGTACTTAAGGCTTAAAAGTACAGTGTCAAGGCATCCGAAAGTAGGTGAAAGATGGGTAAGAGGGTAACGTCAACCTTCGGTAAAGGAAACTAGGGAAGATTTCTACGTTGGCGTTGTCTAGCTTCCAATTGTTCCTGAGTAGTTATATCTTGTTCAATGGCTGCCCATGAACGTTCAAGTTCGTCCCGGTTATTAGCAGTTTTAAGGATTAAGTCAAAAAGGTTTAAGGCAATATGCGTTTGGTTCGATAGTTCGGGTTCGATATTAGGCTGTGTTGCTGCAGGGACAGTCATGGAGGAACAGTAAGAGTAAGAAAGGATTTAAAGAGAGATTAAATGTTGTCTCGATTTGGTCGAATAAAAGAGAATTTTACGTTTTAGGAATAAAATAGAAATGCAAATTGAAGGCTCTTTCCCATAACTGTATTATATTTTAATAAAAGGTGTGAGATGAGAGAAATACATTTAGCTGCATATAACGCAAGGTTCCTGTTAAAGAGAAAACTCACATATAAACAGAAGAGGAAATTAGTAAGGAAATAACTGACATAGCAAAGGATATATATAGAATTCTGAAAGTGCAGATTGGTCTTACACTCACTGATAGTTGGTGCAGAGGAAAGACAATAAACAATTTACAGAAAACTGAAATCCTTTCGTTATAGTAGTGGTCGTACTAAAGTATAACGAAGCACATCAATTATGAATAATGGAATGAAATGAAACATGAAACACGAAGAAACAAACTTGTAACACAGTCATGCTAACTTCTCGAATGCAAAAACTCTATTACAATCGACACAAAAAAGGTCCAGCCCTGTTTATTTCTTTCTGTGATATATTTATACAATTTTACAGATCAGTTAGAATCTCAACGGTTTCACAAATTCAGTTACAACCGAGAGGAGCGCAATAGCTCCCTTTCTCCTACTCTACCTTTAATTGGTGCCAGGTGCTCGTCTTCGCGAGGATTCGGTGCAGGCGATACATTTTTCCACAAACCGAGATACGAGCTGCAAAGGTTCCACTTGACAGCTGGCCTCGGCGAAGTAACATTCTCGGGCTAACTGCTGCAGCTTGTGCCCCATTTGTGCATCGACGATGTCGAGGGCACTTAGTTGTGCGTTGGGTTGGATTAAGTGCTTGTCAACTTTGGCCATGTCCATTGTATCCATCTGAGAGATGTCGGTCGAATCTCTCTCATCCTTTTCTTTCAGATCAAGTGAGATCTATTCTACATTCATTTGCATTAATGTTTCTGCATCGCCTCCACTGTCCATACCCAACAGCTCGCCCTCTATAGAATTGAAGGCTTGTTCTAATGAATTGGTCACTTTTTGGGCCTGTTCCTTGCCCAGGGCAATGTTATGCTCCCAATCCTTCAATAAAATGTTACCTCTAGTTTGCTCTGGGAGGGCGAGTCTGGGAGAACCTGCCGAAACTCTGTTGTTCGTGGCTATCACTGCCTCCTGGAAGGCGACCCGAGCCGCTTCTGCATCTCTCTCTCTGACGGTCAGGTTCTCGGAAACCCGATGCATCAACAGACAATCCTCTTGGATTGTTCCCACTTTGGCGAGCAAACTCTATTGTGCAGAAGAGATCCTGCTCCGAATCTGGGTCGCTCGGGATTTAAACCCCTCGACATCGATTACCTTGCTTTCAGCGGTCTCTACCTGAGCCTGCAGCTCTACAATCATAGTCCTCTATTGACCCGCCCGTATCCAACCGTCTCGGATCACTATATGCGCTTACTCCAGCTTGGCTTTGAGCACTTCTATTTCCTTTTTATCAGCTAATCGGGCCAGTTCTATCTCCCCGCTCACCTGACCTTTACATTTTCTGTGGCTGAAGCTACTCTGGCTTCGAGAGTCTTGATCAGGTGATTCTTTCTTTTAAGCTAGTTTTTTAACACTCTGACCGAAAATTGATTCACCGATGCATACGCTCCTAGCGTTCCTGCGATCTCCGTGTTGAATTGCTCATTCTTTTTGTTTTTTCCATCGGTCATAACCTTGAACTTTTTAGCAGTCGATCCTTCCTCCTGGTAGAACTCCCTTTTCACCACCGCTTTTCTCTTTTTGTCAAAGAAGAACTCGTTTGGAGGAAGTTCTTATGCTCTGATAGGCCTCAGTTCCTCATTGAAAATCCATCCTTCTTCTATATTTCCTTGCGTCGACTGCAAGGGGGTGACAGAAGTGATGGGTTCCTCGATCTGTTGCGTTGCCTTTCCTGGGGTGACGACCGGGTCCTGCTTCTTCAGAGGTTCAGGGGTCTTCGTCTCAGTTTCCGGATTCTGGGTCTCTGGCGGGTCCAGATTCTGTGCCTCTGCTTCGGGCTTCTTCGTTTGCTCCCCCTCGTTCTGGCTTTTTCCTGAACCAGAAGTTGCATCTTTGGGGCCTTCATCATCCTTAGGTTTCGTCTTAGAAACGCACAGGCTCCCTCCTCGCAGCACCGCGGGAAGACATCTCCGTCTGTGTTCCTAGAATCTCAATACAGAGGCCGTGTCTTCGGGTGCTAAAGATCGGATCCGATCTAGCACTTCCTCATAAGACCTTGCCCCTCGAAAAATGTCATCCGGGGGTGAAAACTCATGTTCAAACCTCTTTAGCCCACAATTAGCTAAATGGTTGCTCACAATTTTCTGGGGATCATGTTTTTTATACTCGATGGAGACCAAACTCAAGTCTTCCAGGGCTGCAGCCTCAGCTTTGGCGTGCCCGAAATCCAATAAAGAATAAGAATTTAGCCGAACGGGAAAAAACGGTCACACCTTCTTTGAAGATGCTTTGAGTTCTTTACTCACCCCGCCAATCACTGTTTGTCGGGCGATCTCGCAACAAGCCAGCTTGTCGAGGATGAACAGTGGTAATGCAAGCGAGGGAACAGTAGCTCCGAACACTCTGAAATAGGAGAACTCTGCCTCCACGTACTAGTGCGCTATACCACTCAGATTTGCAGCAATGCTATCCGAGATGTGAGGTGGCGGGTGACCAAAAATGGTGATGTGCAGGTGCACCATCACCCAATTGAAAATTTCGTAAATGAATTTGTCCGCTTTATTCTCCCACAGTTTGTCGTGATACTCATGTACGGGCTTTTCTTGGACTGGATTCCAAGCCTAGCTCATCAAAGGGAATGGTGTCATAGAACATACCGCGTCCATAATATATGCAGACATGAAAAATGAGGAAGGTCTCCCGCTTTCCCTCTGCTCCCGATACTCTGTGACCCGGTTGGCTAAACTGTCCGAGAGTATCTTTGCCCAATTAAACGAGCAACCTTCTGCAACCCGAAACATGAGAGGCACCCATGCAATGTAGAAATGCGATGTGTCCTCCCTTCTGAATAGTCGGCATGTCATCATTGCCACATACTTATACTGTGGCTCCAGCGAAGCGATTGAATAAATGCCCTGGTCATTTGCTCTGAATTTCGCGGAGTGCGAAACCCAATCCTTTATCAAACCGAGCATGGTTTTGTCATATTGAGTGCACTCCTTCTCTTTGAATCCCTCCAGGAATTCAGCATCATACGTGTATTCAGATGTTGTCGGGAGCTTATACATGGTTTGGATGTGGTCCGGTCTAAAAGTCCCGACCGTGACCCGTTGGTCGTTCATGATAGTTCTGGTGGGTAGGTCTATGTGATCCAACGCCCATCAGATCATATCATAATATGGAAGCAACCATGGTCTGGTTGCTACCCTATGCATTCCAGATTGAACAACTATCTTGTATTTAGTGTTCAGGTCGTCCTTTTCGTTGTCGTTGGAGTCTGAATAATTCACCAACTCAAATTGTAGAATATCTGAAACAAACGACCAGCTAGGGACCGAGTCGACACTCCGAGGCGAAGTGTCGGAGACATTATCCGAGCCTTGCCCTGCAACCTCGACATTCGCCTTTGCTGCTTTCCGTGGAGCCATAGCTGAAGCTTGTGTTTTCGCCCTTCTGCTATAGAACTGCATATACATGCAGAAATTAGTTTACTCAGAAATGACGAGCTCTGCGTGCTTATGAAAATGCTTTCATCATAATAAAATGAAACTCTTACGTATATTTGAAAATTCGGTACTTTTCAAAATAAGCCTGTCAAATCGTAATTAGAAACAAATTAATTGCGTAAAATCTGATCTTATATGCGTGGATTTACCCTTATTCTCCATAAATGTCATAAATTTCTGGCGGTTTGACAGTCAGTCGAAGTATGGAGAGCAAATGGATACCTCGAGAAACGTGCAGGCCTCGGGGCGCGGGACATATCTTGCTTTATCTTAAAATATCAAATCTTACCAACGTTAATCAATTTCTCGTCGTTCGCTACATCGTGGATTTTCTTTTAACATTTTGAGTCTTCAACTCGCGAGACTGCGAGTACCGATTTTAGCTTAGTTAACAGTAATCGCGATTTGGAGCATCATTAATTTTATAATCAATTTATTCGCCATATCACGACCCGGAACTTTGAAGACAAGTTTCTAGGAGATTAGTATGCCGAGTCGCAAAACCGCGAGATGGCGATAATTAAGGCTAAATTTAGGGGAAGAAAATCTTAGATTAGGCGACTAATTAATCTTTCTATAATTACGTTGCGACTTCGTGAGTCGGGATTTTAGACGCCGTAACTTTTGAAAAGATAGTGACGAGTGGCGAGCCGCCGAGAACTGATTTAACCATGGTTAGTTTGTTGCCTTTAATCCTTGACCAGGGTTATCACAAAAGTACCTCGTGTTCTCGGCTCTCGGGGCTGTAAAAATAAAAACTTGGGTTTGACAAATGCCGAGGCGCGAAACCCCGACATCGTCAAATCATGAGTTAAAAGATTTTACCCTAGTTAATGCCTCGGGCGAAAATTGAAAACGACTTCGCCGTTTCATGACTCGGGACATGTGAACTCAAGGATTAAAGTATCCGACTTGCGAGATCCCGAAATAAAACAAAAAGAGGGAACGTTCTTACAAAAGTGGACTTGTTTTGAGGGTAGAAAAATAATCGCTGCTTACTCAACAAGGTTACAGAGTTTTCAAAGTTTTCGGGGGGGGAATCAAAAGGCCATCTTTAGAATTTTAAGTATCAAAAATTGAAAATTATGAAGGGTAAAAATAAAACAAGGGCGGCTCCAACATGTACGATCTTGGAGGACAGACTCATTTCGGGTTGAGACTATGTGTTATTTGCAGGAGACTCGTGGTATTGATATGTTACAGGACTATATTTCACGAGACATTGCAGTTCACATTTTGATATGGGATCTAGAGATTGTCTAGAGATTGGAGTGCTTGGTAGTTCAACGTTTGATGGAGTTGAGTGGTTTCTCGGGGACTTGATTCAGATTCTTTGGCCATTAATCATTCTACTCATCAGGAGCATGTGGGTGTCATGCATGGTGAGCACTTGGAGAGGCCACATCTCGAGGGGAGTGTACCTTGTGTCACACAGGTGGATATGGGACCTTGGTATCATATGTAGTTGGATTCAGTAATTGCTTGAAGACAAGCAATATTCTGGCAGGGAGGGTTGTAATGTTCCAATTTTGGGACATTATTACATTACAGAGTGTTATGCCTAACAAAGTAGCTAGATAGGGGTTACAGTGAGTTTGGGAGATATTGAGTGGTTTTATTGGGCCCGACTTGCATCGTTCATCATATTTCATCATCAAGATCCATTCCGCACAACTTGGCTTTGGTTCCGTTGCATTCCGACAATTTCCGTAATTTTTAGTTATTATGGGTCATATTTTAATTAAATTCACTGAGAAGGTCATAATGGGCATATTACTTGGAGAAACCTCTTAGTGTAATAGCTCGTCGGAATCGAGAGGAAGAGCACTATAGGATAAGATTATGAGAAGTGACTTTCAGTGGTTAGAGAAGCCATAAGGATGGATAAATAACTTTTTAGAGTTAAAATGGTCAATTAATTAATTAAGTGATTTAATCAAGAAATAATAAAATAAAGAAAAAGTCACTTGGAGAGAAAAGGTGAACAAGGGGGAGTATAAAGGAGAGATAGGGGCCTCTATTCTCTCATTATGTTAATTGATTATTTTGTATTCGACCTATTGGCTTGGAGAGCTCTTAGAGCTTGGGTTTTGAGGGTTTGGGTGACAAACCCTAGGATTGGTTTCAATGTTGCAACGATACAACCTAGCTAGTCATTGCGAGGAGATCATCCAGATATACTATTTGTGCTTTAGTTGTGATAGAGTTCATCTTCTTGTGGTTGAGGTTTCTTAACAATGACTGAGTTCTTTCCATTTGCAGCTGAGTTACATTGTTTTGGGGATGGAGTTTGATCATATGTGGGTCAAATCCCTTTGAAGAGGCCGAGTTGTGTAAAGGGAAAACAAGTTAAGTCTGTGGGATATCTTTTATGAGTGTGGAGGCCGAGTAATCTTTGTGGGGGTGAATTTTTACAACCTGGGCATTTTTATGGGTGGTTGAGCACATATCTAAGTGTGGGATAGAGTTATTTCTTTGTGATGTGATGTTATTGTTGCTTGGGGTTGATTCCTTTGTTGGTGGACTGAAGAATCTTAATTGTGGGCCAATTTTAGTGTGAAGGGAAGCATTGGACCTATAGATGTGGTCATATTCCACTTGGGGGTGAGTTGGATATTGTTGGAAGGGTCAAATACGAGAGGTTGTCATCCACAAATCTACCTCTTGCCTTTGATGCTATTGTTCATGCCTTTTAGGGGATGATTTTGTCACTACATGACTGATATATCAGGCTGAAGAAAGTTGTTGCACATTATAATCACCTACAAGTTGACTTATCTAGGTGTTTTTGCAGAAGAAGCATACAGAAGAAATATATATTAGGGCACATATCCTTGTGAGAGTGACCATATCTCCTTGCTAGGATTGATATCTTATTCCCCAATCGAATTCTAGAACCATAGGATGCCTTTTCTCTGTGGGACGATTTCGCAGCAGTAGAAGGCCATTTGGAGGAGAATTTGCAACTACCTTACTTCTTTAGCAAAAAGGAATTCATTCATGGAAATGTATTAGACCAAACCGTGAGTTACCTCTAGTTTGTCATCTATTTGTATGTTGGAAATAAAAGAGGATTTTACTGTTTAGTTACTTGAATATATCAACTATATGTTGCTTTGAGTTTCTATGATTGTTATGCATATTTTTGTTGTAATGTTGGAGTCATTTTGGTATGTTCAAATCATGTGAAATCAACTGATAACATCATAGAAAACCATAAAAAGGTCACACAAACATATAGTAAGGGTTGACAGTAATAAGGGAAGCTACAACGTAAGTGTTTGATGGAAGTCAACACTCAGAAACACTTGCAAAATTGTTACAACAGTGAGGAAAAACATACCACCATTAGCAAGGGATCTTACATGTAAATACAAGTCAGCCAAAGCAAGTCGAGATGACCAAAGTCAAATTTATCAAGTCAGTTTTCTTCCAAGTCGAGTATGTCCAAGAAAGAAGTAACGTAAAGGTCGAAGTCGAAGAAAACTTAAATACAAATCAGGTCAAGGCTAAAGTAAGATGGGTCGACTAGAATTGAAATACTCAAGTCGAAATTTCTCCCAGTTGAGTCGACCAAAAATATGTTTGACGGTCGAATGCAAAAGTAGATACAAAAAAGGGTGATACCAAGTCAAATATTTAGTGACTAGCAGTTGAGAGGGAACCGATTTTAATATAACCATCGAGTAAAATGTTTACAACTTGAGTTTAAAAAATCACCAACAAAGGAGATATGTGGAGGTTGATTTAGACATTCATGAAAATGTAATATGTACTGAAGTTGATCTGGCATTCGACGACAAAAATAAAATATGGGCAAGTTGCCTTCAAAGAACCGCCTGTACCGACCACCTTGCACACTTTATGGGAAAATTTTAATGGTGTCGGCTAATTGGGCATGTTCTGCAAAAAACCCATGTCGTAGAATTTTAAAATTCATTTCTGTCACTCCAGAATCTTCATACGAAAATCGATGTCTAAATTGGTGTACAAAAATTAATTAATAAAAGTAACAATTTGTGTTAATTAAATGAAGGGGTGCAACTTTTTCATTCAAAAAGGACACATTGTTTCAAAGTGGCACCCTTTGAAAGTTCATTCTATCAGGTTGGTGCATGTTTACAAGTTGAGTCTTGTCATGAGGATTGGATTCCTCACATCTCAGTTGGATCTAAGATAAACAAGTCGAGTCTTGTTATGAGGGTTGGATTCCTCATTTCTTAGTTAGATATGAGAACTACAAGCTGGGTATTGTATTAGAGAGTTGGATCTCTCATATTCAGTTGAAGTTGAAGATATTAAATGATTGATTTTATTTGTATTCATTTCATATTCAGTTGAAGTTGAAGATATTAAATGATTGATTTTATTTGTATTCATTCAAGTTAAATACATAAAAGAATGATATTTTATCTACTTCATACAGTTTGTGTTAGCCATTTTTATGAATAATTAATCGAACTGCATATATCTTATTCAGTTAATTTAGTTAATCTATGAATGTGTGAAAAGTAGCCAAAAGTTCCAGACATTGATTCACCCTCCCTCTTAGTGTCGGTGTGTGTTTCAACACATTCTCCAAGGCATTCCACCATAAGAACTCATGCAAGTTCAAGTAAAATGTTTACACGTTGAGTTTAAATAATCACCAACAAATGAAATATGTGGAGGTCGATTTAGACATTCATGAAATTGTAATATGTACTGAAGTCGATCTGGCATCCGACGACAAAAATAAAATATGGGAAAGTTTCCTTCAAAGAAACACCTATACCGACCACCTTGCACACTTTATGGGGAAATTTCAATGGTGTCGGCTAATTGTGCATGTTCTGCAAAAAAACCCATGTCGTAGAATTTTAAAATTTGTTTCCGTCACTCCAGAATCTTCATACGAAAATTGATGTCTAAATTGGTGTACACAAATTAATTAATAAAAGTAACAATTTGTGTTAATTAAATGAAGGGGTGCAATTTTTTATTCCAAAAGAACACATTGTTTCAAAGTGGCACCCTTTGGAGGACTATATAAGTAAAGGAATATGAACGGAAAAGGGTGTCTCGATTATATATATATATATATATATATATATTGGATTGAATGATTGTTCATTCTATCAAATTGGTGCATGTTTACAAGCTGAGTCTTGTCACGAGGATTGGATTCCTCACATCTCAGTTGGACCTGAGATAAACAAGTTGGGTCTTGTTATGAGGGTTGGATTCCTCATTTCTCAGTTAGATATGAGAACTACAAGTTGGGTCTTGTATTAGAGAGTTGGATCTCTCATATTCAGTTGAAGTTAAAGATATTAAAGGATTGATTTTATTTGTATTCATTCAAGTTAAATACATAAAAGAATGATATTTTATCAACTTCATATAGTTTGTGTTATACATTTTTATGAATAATTAATCGAACTGCATATATCATATTCAGTTAATTTAGTTAATCTATGCAAGTGTGAAAAGTAGCCAAAAGTTTCAGACATTGATTCACCCTCCCTCTTAGTGTCAATGTGTGTTTCAACACATTCTCCAAGGCATTCCACTAGAAGAACTCATGCAAGTTCAGGTTCAGGGAGCAGCGCAAGTGTGTCTCCTGTTCGGAGTCAAAGGAGAAGACCCGAGGCAGACATCTTACAGGGTGAAATAAGGAAGATTAAGCCAACAACATTCAATGGTGACCAGAAGAAAGGAGAAGATGTTGAGTCCTGGTTGTTGGAAATGAATAAATATTTCCAGCTACATGATTACCCATCCCGGGTAGAAGCTAGAATTGCCACCTACCACTTGCAAGGGAAGGCAACCATGTGGTGGGATCAACTTAAGCAAACCAAGAACCTTGATGAGAAAAGAATCTCATGGAGGCATTTCAAGGGATATTTCCAAGAGAAATGTTTTCCCGACCATTACTATGAAAGAAAGATGAAAAAGTTCTTTGAACTAAAGTTGGGAACCATGACAATGGAGAAATATGAGAATCAGTTCTTTGAATTGTTGAAGTATGTTGACTTCATCAAGGATGAGAAAGTCAAAATACAAAGGTTTATGAGTGGGTTACCCTCTTTCTACAGTGATAATATTCAATATGATAACCCCAAAACCTTGGAGGAAACCATAAGGAGAGCAAGGCATCTATATGAGTAGAGGAAAGGAAGACTTGTCTTCCAAAAAGCTTGGAATGACAAGATGAAGGATAAGAAGGATCAAAGGTATAAGGGTTTTAAGCCACCCTTTTTTTAGGAGTAATTTCCAAGTGAATCAACACGGTCAAGTCGCACAAAATGAACACAAGACTATAGATTCATTTGGAAAAAGGCCAAGGCAGCAGCTAGTGCAATGTTGGGGATGTGAGGGAAATCATCTATATAGGGATTTCCCTCACAAAGGAGAAAGAATGAGGAATGTCCACAACATTAAAGAGGTTGAAACAATGGAAGACATGGGTAGAATCATGCCAAGGATTTATGCAGCCTTGAATAACAAGAAAACTAAATATCAATCTCCCATGATTGAAGTGGAAGGTAAGATCAATAATGAGCCCATAGAAATTTTAATTGATTCTGGAGCTAGCCATAGTTACATAAATTCTAACATTGTTGAAAGATTTCACTTGTAAATAAGTAAGCATGATAAATCTTGGTTAGTTCAGTTAGCCACGAGGGCTAAGAGGAAAATCAATGAGTTGGTTAAAGATTGTTCGATAGACATGAATTGACTCAATACAAAGGTGGATTTAAACATCATACCATTGGGTTCATATGATTGTCTAATTGGCATGGATTTGTTGGAGAAACATCAAGTTGTCCTAGATTGTTACAGCAAGACAATCACATATCTAAATGAGGAAGGGCATCAAGGCAAGATTCAAGGCATTCCAAGAGTTGCAGCTATTAGAGAGATTTCAGATATGTAGTCGAAGAAGAGCTTCAGGAAAGGATGTTATATGTTTGCAGCCCATATGGAGGAGGCAACCAAAGACAAAGTGGCTAACATTGAAGACCATCCAATTTTGAGGGATTTTGAAGATGTTTTTAGAGAAATTCTGGGACTACCACCAAAAAGAGACATTGATTTCTCTGTTGATTTGGTGCCAGGAGCCGCCCCAATGTCTAAGACACCCTACAGAATGGGCACACTAGAACTAAAAGAGTTGCGGATGCAGCTTGAAGAACTTTTGAAGAAGGGGTATATACGTCGAAGTGTGTCACCTTGGGGAGCCCCAGTTCTTTTTTTTTGAAGAAGGATGGAACCTTAAGGTTGTGTATTTATTTCATGTGGATTAATAAGGTTATCATAAAGAATAAGTATCCTTTGCCAAGAATTGATGATTTGTTTGACCAACTGAAAGGTGCAAGAATCTTTTCGAAGATTGACTTGAGATCATGCTATCATCCAGTAAGAGTAAAGGAAGAAGACATCAACAAGACAACATTTAGAACAAGATATGGGCATTATGAATTCACGGTAGTGCCATTTAGGCTATCAAATGCCCTAGGAGTTTTATGTGCCCGATGAATGGACTGTCGATGAAGTACATGGACAAGTTTGTGATTGTGTTCCTAGATGATATCCTCGTCTATTCAAAATCAGAAGAGGAACATGAGCAACACTTAAGAATAGCGTTGTAAGTTTTAAGAGAGCATAAATTGCATGCCAAGCTAAGTAAGTGCATCTTTTACCAAAAGAAGATTCACTACTTGGGGCATATAATTTCAGCATCAGGGATAGAAGTTGATCCTGAGAAGATAGAAACCATTAGAGAATGGCCAACGCTAAAGAATGTGACATAGGTAAGATCATTCATGGGTCTTGCCGGTTATTACTAAAGATTCATAAAAGGGTTCTCAAGGATTGCAAGTCCATCACTTCTTTGGAAAAGAAGGGAGTGAAATTTGAATGGACTTCTAAGTGTGAAGAGATTTTTCAACAGTTGAATGAAATATTGACAAGTGCACCAATATTGAAGATTGCAGATCCAAATGAAGATTTTGTTGTGTGCACCAATGCATGCAAGGAAGGACTCGATGGAGTTCTCAGTCAAAGGGACCATGTGGCATGTTATGAGTCTAGAAAATTAAAAGAGCATGAGAGGAATTATGCTACACATGACTTGGAGTTAACAACGATTGTACATGCATTAAAAATGTGGAGGCATTACCTTATGGGTAAGAAAGTCGAGCTAAGAACAGACCACTATGGTCTGAAACATTTGTTTTGATAGCCAACACTAAATGCTAAACAAACTAGATGGATGGAATTTCTGAGTGAATATGACTTCAAAATTAAGCATATAAAAGGAAAAGAAAATCAAGTAGTTGGTGCACTCAACAGAAGAGCTCATGAAATGCATGTGGAAACCATCAACATGTACATGACAGGTTTGAAAGATCAAATTATTGCAGCAGCAAATTCAGATCGGTAATATGTGAAAATAAAAGAAACATTACAACAAGGAATTTTTCAGCAGAAATTTAATTTTTATGAGCTGAAAGAAGATGGAATTCTCATGTACAAGGGAAAAGTATATGTTTCGAATTCCAATGAGTTAAAAAATGCATTTATGAAGGAAATGCACAATGTGTCATACGCTGGGCACCCAGGATATCATAAGACAATTGCAGCTGTGAGAAGTCAATACTTTTGCTGGGAATGAAGAAATAAGTGGTTAATTACATAGCTAGATGTCTAGAATGCCAAAAAGTGAAGACATAGCATAATCATCCAACAGGTTTGCTACAACCATTTCTCATTCCGGAATGGAAGTGGGAAGTTGTCATGATTGATTTTATTACTAAGCTTCCTAGAATAGTGAAGGAACATGATTCCATCATGGTGGTGGTGGATAAATTGACTAAAACAACACATTTTATTCCAGTAAAGACTACACACAAGGCATCAGATATTGCAGATATATATATATGAAAGAAGTTGTTAGGCTACATGAAGTACCTAAGGCAATAATTTCATATAGATATCCAAAGTTCACATTCAATTTTTGGAAGGGTTTATTCAAGGGCTTTGGAGCAAATTTGAATCTCAGTACAACGTATCATCCAGATTCAGATGGGCAAACAAAAAGGACTAACAGGAAAATTGAGGACATGCTTAGAATGCATGTAATGGATCAACCATAAAAGTGGGAATATTATGTTCGTTTAGTTGAATTTGCCTACAATAATGGGTATCCGGTCTCATTGAAAATGATTCAATTTGAAGCATTGTATGGCAGAAAATGTAACACTCCAGTGAGTTCGGATAATCCAAAAGACATAGCAATGGTTAGGCTAAATTTGTTGAAGGAAACATAAGAGCAGATGACAAGGATAAAGTATAATTTAAAAGATTCCCCAGTTAGGCAAAAAAGTTATGCATACAAGAATAGAGTTTTCAGAGATTTTAAAGTAGGTGAACATGTGTTTTTGAAAGTGAAGGCAAAGAGAAGTTCGCTAATATTAGGACGTTGTCCGAAGTTGGCAGCAAGATATTGTGGACCTTTTGAAATATTAGAAAAGATAGGGGCAGTTGCATACATGCTAGCATTTCTTGCATCCATGAGAGTGCATAATGTATTTAATGTATCATTATTAAAGAAGTGTGTATTTGACCCTAACCACATAATTGATTGGAATGTGATCCAGGTGGATCACAAAGTGGATTTTCGGGTGGAACCAGTACGCATCCTGGATCGAAAAGTCAAAGTGCTCATGAACAAAGCCACAAGGATGGTAAAGGTTCAATGGACCTACTACGGTCCAGAAGATGCTACATGGGAGCTTGAAGAAAACGTGCAGGAAGAGTACCCACAAATTTTTGACAATTTTGAAGAAGGAAGAATGCAAGACTCCATTTTGGAAAGCTAGAGTTATGGAGCCACATCTTAGAGTCCTAGCCAACTGCATTAGGGACCTTGATAAATGAATGGCTCATTCCTTGGGCTAGCCTTGATAAACGGATGGTACATCCCTTGGGTCAACGTTGATAAACGAATGGTGCACTCCTTGAGTCGACAAGTTGAGAGGAACATGAGAATGACGATTGGAGCTATTATTGGAGTTGTTAAATTGCAAAATTTTTATTTCTAAATATTGTGATGTAAATTTGTATATATGTATATCAACATAGAGTGCACTGAGGATGAAGCAAAATTGCAGAGGAGGGGGAATGTAACATCCCCAATATAACCTCTAGTTTAATTAATGCTTATGTGGATATAATATGTGGCTACGACCAAGCGATGTAATATGTGAATTGTATCTCTATGTTTTAATAATAAAATGCGATGCCAACTGCTAAGGGAACATGGACAAGAGATGGGGGTTGAATTAATCCAAAAGAGGGGGGAGTGTCTAGGATAATGGCCAAGAGGGGTCCAAGGGGGAAAGACCCATGTATATTAATTCAACCCATTTTACCAAACTTTCTAATTGTGTATAAACCTTCCAATTTTTAATTGAGTGTTCCAAAACCAATCATTGAATACATGTAAGAGGGTGGGTGTGAGTGGTCACATCCAGAGTTATTTAGCACATGGGGGTTGAGTACAATCAACTTGGGAAAGAGTGTGAGTCAAGAAAGACAATCCAAAGGGAGGAAATTTGTATGGTTGGGACAACAGTTTGGGGAAGAAAGTTTGTGTGCATGAGGGAAAAAGGGAGAGCAAGAAGGAGAGTTGGAAGCGGGTGCAGTCATGGGGAACGAATTCTAGAGCAAGCTGAATGTATTTGGAGCGTTTTGGAGCTAAAGATTGAAGAGAGAGGTTGTCAGGTCCGAAGAGTGAATTCTGTGTTGAAATATTGTAACTTTGAAGAATATTCTAATTATATTTGAGTTATTATCTTATAGATCAAATCCCCTTTTGCGGATTGATCATGTCGGGTCTTGTATAAGATCAAATCCCTTTTGTGGATTGGTCAAACCATATTTGTATGGTGGTATTTGTAAAGTTTCCCCCTATTGTTTATAAAGTGGTTTCAACCACTTCCAAAAGAAGTTGACCCCACTAAGTGAAGAGACATAACCCTAACGCCTCCTCAACTAGTATTTATATGCGAGGAAGGTGCCTCACTTACACACTCACACTCACTCATCTAGTGCGCATATCTTGAAGGCAGTTTCAGTTGCAGGATGAAGGAGAAGAGAGGCACATGCTCAGTCTTGGCTTATTCTTGGTGTTTTGGTCTTAGTCTTGGCATTGTATTGGCAATCTATTATTGAGGAAGTTTTGATGGGTTTTCTCCCCCATGAGGGTTTCCTAGGATAAAATGTTGCGTACCTTGTGATTGTGTTTCTTTCAATGATCCTCTTTATGTTGTTGTTTTGGAAATGCATTAATAACCTAATAACAAAAGTAAAAACTTAACATGGTATCAGAGCTTGATTGAATATAACATCTTTCACTGGGTATCTAAAAACATCATTGTTGTCGTACAAGAAAATTAGGGCTTTTTATTGAATAGAAATTTTTGTCCAAAAATTATCTTGGGAAGTGCATGCTGCCCTAACACATCTTTTGGTAGCTTGAGTGAACTTTTTCAGTGGCCAGATTCTTCGAAAGTCAAACCCTAGTTTTGACTGGTACCAGAAAACCAGAACAAGTACCAAAAGTATCAATCCATAATTGCGCAGGTCAATTTTCAAGGGGTAAAACTTAGAATTTTCTAAAA
>ML818918.1:66693-78873 GCA_009831015.1 Picea engelmannii | reverse complement strand
GCGACGTGCCCTTCAGGACGCACTATGTGCTCCAAGGGTGCCATTCACCTCTTGACTGATTTGGTAGACATAAATAACCCCTGGAGTCAACACTCCGCCAGGTGAACTTGTGGGAGACTAAGGGATTCTAAGGAATAAGGCCCCCGCTTTATTGCGCGTGCCTTAGAATCATCGTGAGCGACTATCGTAGTTTTCCCTCATGGCATTGTGGGTCCTCTCGAACTAGGTAATCGTTAACCTACAGTTCGAGCCATGACAGAAGTGCTAGTAGGTTGTGGCAGGGATGTTGTCCACACCTCTCCCTCAACATCTCTGGTAGTAGTGCGTGAACCCTTTACTCCACATGTGAGTCTGGTCGGCAAGCTATCGTCAGCCTACATCATCAACAAATCATGTCAGAACATATCCATATCATATCATCTAATCAGATGCACTAATATCACAGTAAAACAATCAAACCCCAATGTTACACTCCCTGACTCGATCCGGAGTCCAAGGGGTTCCATCGATACCTCTACATCCTTAAGGTCCAAAACCCTGCACACTCAGTAAACCGAGTCAATAGCACCTGTCTATGTCAATGCAGTAAAACAACATGTCATCACCCCATAACGCCTCATAATCAAAATCAAAAGTTTTAATAGCATAATAATCCAGATCATTTGAGAGCAAGTGTCCTCAAAGAATAAGTTCGCTCAGTGCGCCAGAGCGGGATGTTACAGTTGGTCCTACAGTCACTTTTCTTGCACCCTCAAGGATCATAAGAATAAAATTTGGGAGACAAGTGTAGGACGTTCCTGACTCATGGTAAGCCTAAATTGAGCTCAATCCTTTGGATTTTTATTATGAAGCTTCCGTGTATTCTTGGGAAAAATTCTATTGAATTAACATGCAAGTACCAGCAAATGGTTGGGTCAAACATGTGTTTTTCATTCCATATCTATCAATATTGACTAAAGACGTGGGTTTATTGGTAGATGAAAAGAAACAACAAGTAATTACACTGAACACAGTGCTCTGGAAATCCGTGACCGTGCCAGCATTCCAACTAGAAAAAATATTCCAACGCGATCTGTAGTCTCACGTATCCTAAATTTAGAATAAATTTTAATACAAATTCTACAAGGATCTAAGGAAAGGAAAGTATGGCATAATTAGTTCGAAGTGATAGTTAAGTGATTCTAGGTCATGCACAACCTAAGTGAATGAGACGATTGTAATTCTGGGGTCGACAAGTGATAAGACTGTAAAATATCACAGCTAACTAAGTGAACGCCAACATAATCCCATAATTCAATTCGGTAAGGCAAGGAAAGTACACCATAATTAGTTTGAAGCGATACTTAAGTGATTTTAGGTCACGCACAACCTAAGTGAACGAGACGATTGTGATTATGGGGTCGACAAGTGATAAGACTGTAAAATCTCATAGCTAACTAAGTGAATGCCAACATAATCCCATCATTCAATTCGATAGGATTCCCAATACTTAACCATGAGATTTCATTACGTTGACATTGTTGTCAACATGTTGTAAATTTAATACCCACCCTTGGAATTGATTACTTCAAGCGTTAATCCAAAAGGTTGAATGATTGTTAGGGTAAAAGATATAGATTAATTTAACAGAAATCAGAGCGATGACCAAATTGGTTTTTCATTTACTATGTAACCAACACACACAATTTAGTCCATACCCTAGAACTAAGGATGAAATTTGTTCAAAGTAAGGCAACTGAAAAAGGGTGGAAGTCCAGATCATACCTACGTATACAATATCTATTCTTATCGACCTACTACAGTAATCAGATACAGGTTAGAGAAGAATTAAAACTATCAGTGATATTGAAATGGAATTGTGCAAGTATGGGGTCTATGATACTAGCAAAAACGATAAAGGTTCTTTGAACCACAGATTAATACAACAAGGATTTGGGAAACTTGCATTAATATTTGTATTCGTAGAGTTTGAATTGTTATTCATCTGGAAATCCTCGTAAACTGGAAACCTAAATGTAAATTTATTCTAGTAATTCTCCTAACAATTGATCATGATAACTTGAAGTTGAAGATCTAGTTACTCTCGCCAGACTTATTACTATTGGTTGGTTAGACAGAACGATAGGACTCTCACATTTTGAATATGTATTATCAATTCGTTACTTCCCATTGTTCAAGTGCAAACTTATACACATTTTATCTCGGAATAGGTATTTAATGCACATTCGGTAGCATAGTAGGTTTTGGTTATATTCCAAACATACTTCTATTTTCTCTGTCAAAAAGGGTGAATGCGGCCAATTTCTAGAACGAGAATCATTCCTAAAATGATATGAATTTGATCGAAATGGGCCAAAGAATGCCTCAATGTTGCGAGAGCTCGAGAAATCATCTATATCTCTCAAATGGGTATCAAAAAATTATTTTATATTTTTAAGCCCATAATTTCACTTCTTCCAAATAGCCTTTGTTCGAGGCTAGTACCCGAAGTTGAGAAAAAGGGGCCCAAGAACTACACGTCTTCTCTCGCAATTGGGACCATGTGTAGAAGTCTCAAATGGGTATCCAAATATGATTTCATAGTTGGAAATAAAGAATTTTTCTTTTCAAAAATCCCCTTCATTCGGGGTTAACCAGAATGAACCCTAAAACGATACGAATTTGATCGAAATGGGCCAAAGAATGCCTCAATGTTACAAGTTCTTGAGAACCCACTTGCATATCTCAAATGGGTATCAAAAATTATTTTATATTTTTAAACCCATAATTCCACTTCTTCCAAATAGCCTTCATTCAGGGCTGGTCAAAATTCCTCCTAGAATGACCCGAACTTGAGAAAAAGGGCCCCAATAACTATACGTCTTCGTTCGCAATTAGGACCACGTGTAAAAAATATCAAATGGGTATCCAAATACGATTTCATATTTGCAAATGAATAATTTTTATTTTTAAAAATCACTTTCATTCGGGGTTAACTAGAATCAACCCTAAAACTATATGAATTTGATCGAAATGAAGAATTTTGCTTTTTAAAAATCACCTTCATTCGGGGTTAACCAGAATCAACCCTAAAATGATACAAATTTGATCGAAATAGGCCAAATAATGCCTCAATGTTACGAGCGCTCGAAAACCCACTTGAATCTCTCAAATGGGTATCAATTTTTTTTTTATATTTTTAAACCCATATTTCCACTTCTTCCAAATAACCTTCATTCGGGGCTGGTCAAACTTCGGACTAAAATGACACAAAGTTGAGAAAAAGGGGCCAAAGAACTACACGTCTTTGCCTACAATCGGGACCACATGTACAACTCTTAAAATATGTATCCAAATATGATTTCATCTTTTGAAATGAAGAATTTTTCTTTTCAAAAATCACCTTCATTCGGGGTTAACTAGAATCATCTCTAAAACGATACAAATTTGATCGAAATGGGCCAAATAATGCCTCAACATTACGAGCGCTTGGGAACCCACTTGAATCTCTCAAATGGGTATCAAAAAATTATTTTATATTTTTAAACACATAATACCACATCTTCTAAATAGCCTTCATTCGGGGCTGGTCAAACTTGGGCCTAGAATGACCCAAAGTTTTGAAAAAGGGGCCCAATAACTACATGTCTTCACTCATAATTAGGACCACATGTACAACTCTCAAATGGGTATCCAAATATGATTTCATATTTGTAAATGAAGAATTTTTCTTTTCAAAAATCACCTTCATTGGGGGTTAACCATAATCAACCCTAAAACGATACGAATTTGATCGAAATGGGCCCATTTCGATCAAATTTGTATCGTTTTAGGGTTGATTTTGGCTAACCCCAAATGAAGGTGTTTTTTGTAAAGAAATATTCTTCATTTGCAAAGGTGAAATCATATTTGGATACCCATTTGAGAGTTGTATATGCGGTCCCGATTGCGGGCGAAGACATGTACTTCTTGGGGCCCTTTTTCTAAATTTTAGGTCATTATATGGCCACTTTCGACTAGCCCTGAACGAAGGCAAGGCATAAGATGTAAAATTATCAGTTTACAAATACAAAATAATTTTTTGGTACCCATTTGGGAGATGCAAGTGGGTTTGTGATCGCACGCAACGTTGAGGCATTTTTGGCCACTTTCGATCATGTTCAAATCGTTTTAGGGTCGATTATGTGAACCCCAAATTAAGGTGATTTTTTAAAAGAATTTTTTTTTCGTTTCCAAATATGAAATCATATTTGGATACCCATTTGAGATTTGTAAACATGGTCCTAATTGCAAGCAAAGACGTGTAGTTCTTGGGCCCTTTTTCTCAACTTTGGGTCATTCTACGATCACTTCCCACTAGCCGTGATCAAAGGTAAGGTAGAAAAAGTCAAATTAATAGCTTACAAATATAAAGTAATTTTTTGATACCCATTTTAGAGTTTAGAAATATAAATTATTCATAATCACATTTATTATTCTTTTGTGTTTTCTATGTAGATTGAGAGATCAACAAATGAACATGAACACGAATTTTCATCACTAATAAAAAAAATCCTAAGGGTTTAATTTTTTGTGGAGGGGAAACTAACTCCTCCAAAATATTTAAGGAGGGTTATATCGTATAATCCTCCTTACAGTTGTGTTTCTTATGCTTGTGGGTTTTCATGTCATTTTCTTTATAGTAGCTTCAACATATACATACTCAAATTTCTTCCCTACATTTTAACACATTTAACATAGGAAATTAAAGATATTTTGTTATGATAAATTTATAAATATGTTTTTGTATCTCTTTTCAACATAAATACATATCGCAAATTATTCATGCTCCCATAAATTATACACATCAAAATACATTTTACACATTTCTCAACATAAATACATAAAACAAATGATTGATACTCACATAAAGTATATACATCAAAATACATTTACACATTTCAAAAGATAAATACATATGGTAAATTATTCATGTTCCCATAAATTATACAATTTACAAATTTCCCAACATAAATAATACATATGACAAATTATTCATACTCACATAAATTATACACATCAAAACACATTTTACACATTTCCCCCCCAAAAAGCATATGACAAATTATTCGTACTCACATCAATTTAATTTATCATATTCATAAAATTATATTGATTACATTAAATTATTATAATCTTTTACAATAAAATAATTCTAAAATAAAAATATCAATTTCCTTGGATTATTATGAAGGTAATTTTTGAAAATAAAAATTCTTGATTTGCAAATATGAAATGATATTTGGATACCCATTTGAGAGTTGTACACATAGTCCTGATTGCGAGCGAAGATGTGTAGCTTGTTGGGACCTTTTTTTCTCAACTTCGGGTCATTCTAGGCCCAAGTTTGACCAGCCTCGAATGAAGGCTATTTGGAAGAAGTGGAATTATGGGTTTAAAAATAAAAACAATTTTTTGATACCCATTTGAGAGATACATGTGGGTTCTTGAGATCTCGCAACGTTGAGGCATTCTTTGGCCCATTTCAATCAAATTCATATTGTTTTAGGGTTGATTCTAGTTAACCCCGAATGAAGGTGATTTTTGAAAATCAAAATTATCGATTTTCAAAGATGAAATCATATTTGGATAAAAATTTGAGAGTTGTACATGCGGTCTTGATTGTGAGCGAAGACATGTACTTCTTGGGCCCCTTTTTTTTCTCAATTTTAGGTCATTTTATGGCCACTTTCGACTAGCCCCGAAGGAAGGCAAGGAGGAAGATGTGAAATTATCAGCTTACAAATATAAAATAATCTTTTTCTACCCATTTGGGAGATGCAAGTGTATTTGCAAGAGCTTGCAATGTGGAGGCATTTTTTGGCCCCTTTCGATCATATTCGTATCGTTTTAGAGTCTATTATGTCAACCCCAAATGAAGGTTATTTTCGAAAAGATTTTTTTTTCGTTTCCAAATATGAAATCATATTTGGATACACATTTGAGAGTTTTAAACGCGGTCTCGACTGCGAGCGAAGACATGTAGTTCTTGTGCCCATTTTTATCAATTTCGGGTCATTCTACGGTCACTTATGACTAGCTCTGAGTGATTTCAAGGTAGAAAAAGTGAAATTAAGAGCTTACAAATATAGAATAATTTTTTGATTTTTTCACTTTTGATGCAGACCCCCTACCTTAGCAGGGTTCTATGACCTCTTAGTCTCTAGATCATTCTTCTTCTGAGCCGAAATAGCTCTTCGAGCTCCTATTGGAACCCTTTGAACAAATCCACAGGTCCCTTTTTCCTCTGGCACAGGCCTTGAGAAAACCTATGCACGCGCTCAGATTTTGACGCTCTTCTCTGTTCTAAACCAACACACCTTTCGCGTTTCGGGGTTTTGGGGACTCCTGCATGCGATCTCTCCTAGTCTCCTTGTCCCTCCAACTCCCGGTCATCGAAACGTCAAAAAGGGCTTAACGACTCTGGGTCCTCCTTTAGCCTCCGAATGCTTTCGGGTTTTCACGTTTCATGATTTCGTGATTCCGGCTGCAATGATTCTAGGTCCTTCGAACTCCTGGACCTTGAAATGCCAAAATCTACCCATGACCACGGTCTGCTTTTTGAAATTCACGATTTCGCGATTCCGACTGCAGGTGGTTCTTGGTCCATCAACCTACCGGGTCCCGAAATTCCGAAATACTACCCCTTGAGAGAACCTTTCGGGGTTTTCCCTGAACCTTGACCACTCACCATGTGTCCCCTTGATGAACGGTCATGATGCTTTCACAATTTCATGAGCTGGGACTTCTTGTCTCACGACTCCTTCTCCTCAAACTCCTGGTGTTCGAAACGTCGAAAAGGGCTTGGATCTTTGACACTTTTCCTCCAAAATGGATGGCCCCGATGTTTTCGAGACTTGACGAGTCCTCTTCCCTCTGTTGTTACGAGGATTAAACCCCTCGCACCTCCTTCCAAATTCGACGTCTATCGGTCCTTGGTGCTAGATCTGACGGCCCAAATCCTTTTTCTTGTGCACCTCCCAGGGATTCAACCCTGTACACGTATCCTTGATCCAGCGGCTCAGGAAACCGTACTCTAGATCTGACAACTGGCGCGATTTAACAAACTGGGAGTTTGCAATGCAGCGACTCCAAAATCCCTTGCCGCTCCAAACCCCAAACTTTGAAATAGCGAAATTCGAGAGCAAGATTTCGGGATTTCGCGAACCGGGGGTTCGCGATGCAGCGACCCCAAAATCCCTTTCCGCTCCAAACCCTGAACTCCGAAATAACGAAATTCAACACCGTAGAGTGTTGGAAGACACTTGGCCTTAATCTCCTCGCTGCTCTGAAAGATCCAACGATTCTCGCAATTTCGGCACTTCTTCCATGAAGTGTCTCCACCGTCCATACGGTTCCTCCCTCGGGGTGCTTTTAAGCGCTTAAATCCCTCGCAACTTGGTGCGATTCTAGAGCTCTCGGGATTTCATCACTTCTCCACAAAGCGTCTCCACCGTCAGTTTCAGCTGCTCTCTTGCACGACCTCCCAGAGGTTAAACTCTATGCACCTTCGCCTGATCCAATAGTTGTCGGGTATTGGCACTAGATCTGACAATTTAGATCTGTCTTCCTTGTGCGCTCTCCTCCTGAGCTTTCTTGGCTTTTTTTTGACTTAGAAGATTTTCTAAGTCTCGAAGGTCTCGACCTTCAACTCTTCCTCTTACGAGCCTGGTTCCTTTGGGTCTTGTCTGCGTTATAGAAACATTGTCCCTTTTGAGCTTCATCCTCCCATAGATTTACTCCTGCGCACACCTTGCGTTCGAGGATCTTGAATAACTCAGATTCGAGAAGTTTTCTTGAAAAGAAAACTCCTTACACCCACTTGGTGTTCTCCTGCTCGATGCACACCTTGCAGAGCCTACAGAGTATTCAGAAACCCTGTGAGGGTCTTCTCTTCGACACTTCTCTTTTCTTAGAACTCGAAAAAGTTCCTTCTGTGCACACTTGCACCAACTCAAATCCCTCCTGACAGAGTTCTCCAGAATCCTCAGTGATTTTATCTTCTCGACGAACTCGAAAGAGAGTTCCCTTCTGTGTACTCCTTGCACCTTTGCTGATGAAGGTTCAACGCTATCCCTCTTGAGATTTCCTGAGGTTGTCTCACCTTTGTCAATGCACACCTTGCGGACTATGTGCACTCCTTGCACTTGGAAACTCCAAGACAGGAAGAAATTGAAACTTATGCAATGCTTCACCAGTTATGCATTTAAAACATGAAATGCATAAAAACATGTAAACATCAAACACACAGTGTGCAGGAAAAAATGATTTTCTATTAATCTGTATGTCTATACAAATGTTTACAAAGGCTGGACTGTAACAAGTCTCATCTCTCTCTCGAGACCTCTCTGCTCTGGTCTCTCCTCCTAACTCTCTACTCTACTCTTAGAGACTCTTTACAAAAGAGGGCTCTCTTGAGCTTATCCTCTTCATTGTCTTAGTTCCATTGTTGTCTCGACTGGCATCGTACTCCTACGACTACATTACATAAATGGATGCCCAGTCCTAACTACGTCCCGGGCTTGCTGCAGGAAACTATTAAAGGAAACCTCAACCACTACCTGTACAAAGGCATGGTCTGGCATTAAAATCCTTACAACATTTATTGAAATTTCAAATTTCAAAATTGAGAGGGATGCACCTCTCCCTTTCTCCATTAAATTCATGCTAGATGTGCTGGCTGGCTGGCACGCTGCTGACATGGAGTGATGCTCCTACATCATACTCCTCGGCTGGAAAAATCATGATATCCTAATCATGAGCTCCTCTTCTCTAGTGTTGAAATCCACCTGGATCCCAAAATTTCCCTTGGAGCTGTCCATCTGCTCCTCTGCTTCGTTGTTGCTGTTGTTGTTTCCCTACTTCTCTTGTAGGCTCCCTTCTGCTCATCTTCTCATTGCTGGTAGTCTTTGCTGCTGAACTCAACATCATCCTTCTGATATGTTTAATTACCTCGTCCATCCGCTCCAGTGGCTAGCTCTTTGTATGCAGTCTTCTCTGTTGCACTTTTTTCTTCTCAATGGGCAGATCTGCTCGATCTCCCCTGCTATATTTATCTCTCTTTGTGGCACTAAGTGGCCACTCTACTGCAGACTCCAGCTCTTCAGTCTTCTCACTTAATTGCTGCTCAACTTCTTCCTGTGGCAGTTCTACTGCTGCCATTTCTCCTGCTGGCATACTTCTAACTTCTTCTAGCTTCTCCTGGGGCTAGTATGCTCCATTACCTGCTTCCAACTTAGCCTGTTGGATGTGAAAATTTTTCACCATAACCCTCCTTTCCAGGGCTTCCAATTCTTCACACAGGTTAGAAAAATCCATGCTATTTTCTTCCTCTTCTTCTTCTTCTTCTTTTGCATCTTCCAGTACTACATTGATTTCCTGTACAGCTTCATGGCTAAAAAATTTGAGCCATTATTTTGAATGATCATCTTCTGCTTCTTGGGAAAATGTCAGTGTCTGCTCCATTTCTTCCTCCATGACAGTTTCTGCTGGCTGTCCTCCTGTTGTTGCTGCATATGCAACACACGCTCTGGCCTCAACTGGGCCATTTGGTAGGAATACCTGAATTCCCCCAATCATCAGAATGCTCTTCTGATCCTTCTAGACGGTGCAATTTTTTAACTTGTCATCATATTCATTCACATGGTCTATAAAACCACATGAATATTCACTTAACAACACTCCTTGATGATCTGAACTCTCCTCTGAGTTCATGAGACTTTCAGACAGTCTCATCTCTTTCCCCTTTCCCACCTGTCAATTTGGGAATTTTCTGCTACCCACCTGGCAGTCTATGAGATCCAGTGATCCCATCTCATTGCCCACTTTGAAATGTGAACTTTCACCACTGCCCCCTTGGCGGTACGCGAGACCTTCCACTGATCTCTTTCCATTGCCCACCTGGCAACTTGAAAGTCCACTTCTGCCCACCTGGCAGTTTATGAGATCCTCTGTTAATCTCATACCATTTCCCACCTGGCAATATGAATTTCCATGGCTGTCCTCCTGACTGTCTATGAGATCCTCTAATGATCTCATTTCATTTCCCACCTGGCAATTTGAAAATTCATCCCTGCCCTCTTGGTAGTTTCTGAGATCTGAAACTGATCCCTCTTCCTCATCATTGAGGGTTTCTCTGAATTTTGGCTCACAGATGCAAACTAGCTCTGTGTCACTGAGGCTTTCAACATACCTCAGCCACTTACTCAACTCTTGTTGTTGTTTCCTGGCCAACAATTTTTGAACAGGCCATTTGGCTTTCTTGTTCAGAGGCCATTCATACCTCCAGTGTACTTTTGCCTCATGCTGCATCTTCAATGTCAATTGTTCCATTCTCGCCCTTATCTTAGCGAGTTATTTGTCAATATCTGCTTTACTCATCTACTGGTGGTCTCCTCTTCCACCACGCTCATGGTCTTCAGTAACCATTTCCATCTTTCACCTGCCCTCCTAGAAAGCATATGGATCACTCTACATCTGAGAGCATCTCCATATTCTCCTACAACTCACCTGGCTGTCTGTCATTTGCTACACACCTTGCAACAATCACCATAGAGATTTAACACCCTGCTTCTTTCACCTACTGTATATAGATGAATCTCTGCTTCTGATTCCACTTGATGTTACCAGAATTTCTCCCACCATCTCTCATTTGCCTATGAACAAAGTAACGGTCTCCTCTTTCTCTTTTGTCTAAAATCTACAGCCACTCTGATACCACTTGATGGTGTGTATCAGAGTATTTTCTTTATATACTTTGCCTCTCTCTACCCACAGTCTACAGACAAAAAGTGGCTCTGATACCACTTGATGGTATCAAACTGTATCCCCTCACAGTCCTCCTTTTGTTTGCGATCTGCAAACAAAAAAAAATATTAGCTCCAATACCACTTGATGGTATCAGACTGTATCCCCTCATAGTCCTCCTTTTTTCTGTGATCTGCAAAAGAAAAAAATATTAGCTCTGATACCACTTGATGCAGACCCCCTACCTCAACAGGGTTCTGCGACCTCCCAGTCTCTAGATCGTTCTTCTTCTAAGCCGAAATATCTCTTCGAGCTCCTGTTGGAACCCTTTGAAAAAATCCACAGGTCCCTTTGTCCTCTGGCACATGCCTTGAGAAAACCTATGCACGCGCTCAACTTTCAACACTCTTCTTTGTTCTGAGCCAACACACCTTTCACGTTTTGGGGTTTCAGGACTCCTACATGCGAGCTCTCCCAGGCTCCTTATCCCTCCATCTCTCTCTCACCGAAAGACTGAAAAGGGATTAACGACTCTAGGTCCTCCCTTAGCCTCCGAATGCTTTCGGGTTTTCGCATTTCATGATTTCGCGATTCCGGCTGCAACAATTCTAGGTCCTTCGAACTCTTGGACCCCGAAATGCTGAAATCTACCCGTGACCATGGTCCGCTTTTCGGGATTTTAGAATTCACGATTTCGGTTGTAGGCGGTTCTTGGTCCATCAACCTCCCAGGTCCCTAAATGTTGAAGTACTACCCCTTGAGAGAACCTTTCGGGGTTTTCCCCCAACCTTGACCACTCACCATGTGTCCCCTTGATGAACGATCCTGATGCTTTCACAATTTCGTGAGCTGGGAATTCTTGTCTCACGACTGCTCCTCAAACTCTCGGTGTCTGAAACATCAAAAAGGGCTTGGATATTTGACACCTGTCCTCCAAAATGGACGACCCCGATGTTTTCAGGACTTGACGAGTCCTCTTTCCTCTGCTGTTACGAGGATTAAACCCCTTGCACCTCCTTCCAGATCTGACAACTATCGGTCCTTGGTGGTAGATCTGACGGCCCAGATCCTTTTTCTTATGCACCTCCCAGGGATTCAACCCTGTGCACGTATCCTTGATCCAGCGGCTCAGGCCACCGTGCTCCAGATATGATGGCTGGCGCGATTTCACGAACTGGGAGTTCACGATGCAGCGACTCCAAAATCCCTTGTCTTTCCAAACCCCGAACTTCGAAATAACAAAATTCGAGCGTGAGATTTCAGGATTTCGTGAAGCAGGGGTTCATGATGCAGCGACCCCAAAATCCCTTTCCTCTCCAAACCCTAAACTCTGAAATAGAGAAATTCAACGTCGTAGAGTGTTGGAAGACACTCGGCCTTAATCTCCTCGCTGCTCTGCAAGATCCAATGATTCTC